>CAAHFI010717877.1:0-13863 GCA_900893395.1 Euglena gracilis
CCTCCACCGCCTCGGGATAACCCGGGCCTGGAGATGGGACGCCGCATGCTTATGCATGTGTGCCGCGACGCCCCGGATGTCCAGGGCAGAAGTCGCCGCGTCCACAAGCAGCGTATTTTTATGCTGCAGCAGTTCTGGTGGCGAGCCTGGACCACCTACGTCATGGAGGTGTATATACATCTCCGTGACCCCCAGGACGATAGACCTGGTATGGAAAGTCTGCCACCAGACTACGGCGACCCCGTTGAGGGACCTCGTCGTCGTCGGGTCATCGCCGACCTGCGCCCCAACTGGCACCTGGCCGGGATAGTCCTCGAGGAACATTTGAGGCGACAGTTTGGCAGTACCCTCGACCGGGAGGTGTTCCTCCAGCTGATGAATTTCCTGAAGGCCATCCTCGACCTGGGTATGCCGATTCTGGCATGCGTGCAGGAGTTCCAGGAAGGGTTTCCCGAGGTCTGGGAACACACGCGTTACCTGCGGAATCCTGGGCCCGAACAGGCCTGCCAACGCCTGGGTGCAGCCATCATGGCCGGCACCCTGGCCCAACAGTCCCAGAAGCAGCACGCTGGCCTTTTACAGGCTGGCGGATGCTCAGGGATGCCGATGGCACCCTGACGATCCTCATTCACTCGAGGATCTGCGCCCCTTCATCGCCCCGGAGGATGAACCTCTGGCGCGAAGGAGACGCGAGGCGTCAGTCGCCTCCACCACCGTGATTCCGTGGCGGGAGGAGCGCGACCGCAGCCCCTCTGTCACCATTCTGGAGGCAGCACCGCCGTCTCCGACAGGAACGGCTGTATCCTTCGTCTCAGCCCCACGAGTGGCAGAGGAACGATCAGTTTCCCCGGCCCCCGCGGCGGATCCCGTCTGTCCACCGGCAGGTGGAGACGAGGAACTTCCTCAGGAGGAAGGGGAGAACGTGGAGGATTTTCTCTACGCCGCTCTGCCTGCTCCGGCGCAGCCTCGGCCAGACGAAGCACCCACAGGGGATATACCTGTGGCTGCAACGCCTGGCCCGACGGCTGAGCCTGAAGCCGAGGTGACTGGTATGGTCGTCGATGATATCCTCGAGGACCCCGCCAGTCCCACAGCACGAACCTCGTTAGGAAGCCGTGTGCTCGGCGCCGTCGTCACTGGCGTTACTGCCGTGGCTGCTGCACTAACGCCACGAGGTGGAGGCATAGCATCAAGCTCTGCCACTGAGGTAGTAGAGACGCCGGATATCGGTGTCCCCTCAACCCACCTCCGGCAGCAGCGCAACCATCTTCCGGGGATGAATCCCACCCGACAGAGACATCTGTCTTAACGGCCTACAACGGAGGATCAACCTCCAGTAGCACCTGCACCAGCGGTAGTGGAGGATCAACCTCCTCTGCCGGACGTCGAAATGGAAGTGGAGGAAATATCCCCAAGACCACTGACACCGCGCAGACCCTCTGACACCCCGATGACAATGAGAGAGTTCCTGGGAGTGTCAGCGCCTGTGGAAGCACCGAGTCCGGTGACAACCACAGCTCCACACCCCCGCGGGCAGGATGAACCTGCTCAGCGGAGGCCGGCTGAAAAACCCCAGGAACGAGTACCAACGCCTCGGATCGTCATGCGCGATCCAGCGGCCATGATGCCCGCTTCGCCCAGACGGCAATCGTCTACTCAAGCAAAGCCTGCTCCTGATACCAGGAGTAAGCCGCAGGCATCGCCTCCTGATTCCGGGACTGTGAAGCCGAAAGGAGGCAAACCGGGTGCTGCACCCTGTAAGCCACGTACCAAAGGCGGTGATGGGAAACCTCCACCGAAAGGCTGGATGCCTGACTGGCAAACAGCCAAAAGTCCCTACGACAATGCACGACTATTCGGCCGTTGCATCGTCCGGGTACGGCCAGAGCGAACCGAAAGGTAAGCCTCGTGGGCGACTGGCCCAATCTTCCGCCGGATCGACGGATGAGGAGCAGGGTGAACCTGCTTCACCTCCCGTATCTGTGGTTGCCCAGCTCTGGTCTCAGGATATCCTGACCAGCCTAGGCACCGTGGAAGAAAGGACGAGGAATCTGGCTGCTATTAGGCACCAGAACGGGTCATTGAGTCGCTGGATTCAGCCCCTCTTCGTCCGGGGAGAACCGTTCCACTATGTCCCGGAACATACGTGGACATTTTGGAACAGGCGCTCACCCCGAGTACTGGCACAGTACTTCGGTGAGGACTGCGTGTTGGATTTCCAGCACGCACGTCCTTTGCCTGGACCTGCACTGTGTGCCACCACGTGCGGCACAACCAACCACTTGTGCATGTGTGCAAGCGGCAAGTGCAATCCACGACGTTCCATCACAGGGCATTTGTGCCGAACTGTGTGGCGCTCGTATGTGGCGAGTGCCTAAACGCCTGGAAGCACAGCTTGAACTACTCCTACAGTGAGAATGCTCACGACAGGGATATCCCTGCCTTGTGCATCAACTGTATGGTTGCCAAGTTCGTGCAGACTGCCGATGACGCAGTACCCACCATCATCCCCCAGCACTTGGAGACGTTGGTGAAGTGGAAGAAGGAGTACAAGCAGGTGGAAGGCCGCTTGAAGCACTCCGACGTTCGCAAGGTAGAAAACTACCGCCACACGTGAATGGCCCGTGAGTTCCAGATCGACGCTGGGGCAGTGCGCCTCGCCGTCGAGGAACACGCCAGGGTAAGAATGCCTTACCTCTGGACTGATGGCGACTGGGAGACACAGGTTTACCCCCTGTTCTCCAAGCGTCAGCATGGCGGAAACGCCTTTCCACTGTGGCCTCCTGAAGAACACGACTTGGTGGACTTCAGAGGTTGGTTGGCGGCTGTATTACGGTCCCATACCGCAAGAGCTCGGACAGCGAGGTGGGCGTATGACGTCAACTTCAAGCAGACCCCGGGGATGACCCCGCAGGTGCCTGCAAATCACCCCCGGATGAATTATATCATCTGGCCGGTGATGCTGCCCAGAATTTTCTGGGAAGAGCTCCAACGGTACCTTCAGCATCATGCTGACCGTACCAAGGAGAGGCTGCCGGACAGCTGGATCAAGGACTGGGAGACCCCTTCCTTTGATGCCAACGATCCGGAGCTCAACACCATCCGGAGTGAGTACGGTCCACAGCGATCACCACGCAAATGGAGTTGGTTGAGGACCCATTAGGGGACCCCCAACACAACTGCTGGCGTGAGGTCCGCGAACGCCCAGCCGAAAGAGGCAAGTGAGGTGTCGGTAAACGCTAATGCGGCGTCTTTCAGCATCCTCGTCAGGTATTTGCCTGACACCCTGTTCGGGTATTTGCCCAAGCACCCCTTCGAAGACCCTTTGCGGTATTTGCCGCTAGTAAGTCCCAACCGGGATGCTGCCATGTGCAGGATTGCGTGCGCATGCACGCACACCTCTCTCCCCTCTCCCCTCTCGCAGGCGTGCGACACGCAGCGCACAGGGCCGAAGGCCTATTTTCCTTTCCTTCCCTTTTTCTTTTCAGCCGTTTGAGGCCTTAAGGCTGCCAGACAGCACAACATTTGTGGCCCAAGCCAACCCCCCACTCCTCTCTACTTTCCCCCCCAGGGCAAATGCTGTCGCCGGCAGTTGGTTTTGTAGAGTAGGACTTTCCTTTTGCGTGGTCAGGTTCGACTGGCCATGCGCCCTGCCCAGGTTTTACTGGTCAGAGGCCCCCTCCTTCCACACCCTCCCCATGGGTTTTCCTTGAATGCCCCTGGACCCAACCCCACGTGCCTTTGGCACACCCAAACTGGGTGGATGGGTTTGCTTGGCAAAGAAACCTGCCAGCTCCATTTTCCCCAGTGGGCTATAACATACTATACCCCATAAGCCACCGCAATATACGTGAAACCATTTTGCGCGTTTTGGGCTTTTTGGGTTCCCCTCCTTTCCGTCCCCCCTTTTGGAGTGGACCCCTGTGCGACGGAAAGGGCCCCTGTGGATGCGCCATGGTGCACCTCCCACAGACCAGGTCTGTGTCCGAAATCCATGTGGCCAGATTGCCTGGTCCAAAGGGGAAATCGGGCATAGCCCTGGGAGGGGGATGTGTACCAGGCGTATGCTTCTGTCCTCTTCCGTTAAGGAAGTTAGGATGGAAGCACATCCTATTAGGATTTCCTAATGGGTGCCCCTTCTCTCTCCACAGGTGGCATTCTTTTATATTCTTCTTGTTTATACCTTTTCCTTTTTTTTCCTTGGACCGGACTTGGATTACCAGTCCGTCCTCCCTGCATTGCTCCGTTCTTTGCTTCTTGGGAAGTGGGAAAGGGGTTTTCACTGTTACTCTGATTTTCAGTCCCCAAGTAGGTGCGACAAGGCGAAAGCGAAGGCTTTTGGGGAAGGGGATTTGGGAATCAGACGTACACTGAACTGTCTCAAATGCGGTAAAAGCGCTTGCGTGTCAACTCAGGAATGTGGAGGAGTTCACGGAAAAGCTTGTCCAAAACTTACGCTTGTTTGCTTAAAATTTGCCACACTTGTAATATTTTTCCCGTTACCGCAAACACATTAGGCATTTGGAGACTGACGTTGAGTTAACTTGCGGCCAACTCCAGTTGGTGGAACACTTGGAAGAATCGGTGCATGAATTGTCCGCGAGTTTTGATAAATTGTCCACTGCAGTACCGATTGTGGCACCACCGACCGCGGTAAGAGCTACGGTTTGTGTTCCGAATGTCCCGGGATCGCGTTCTCAAATTACAAGTTCTGGATTAGGCTGCCGTATATCCACCGCGAAATTGGTAGAACCACCGCAAAAACACCAATTGTACCACCTTTGCTTTTGCCCACACAGCAGACCCACTTTTCGGGTGACATTTCCGATGTGGAAATTGAACCACCGCACAAAAATCCGAGTATCCGTCAAGGAATCAACAGTCCAAAATGTATGAGGAATGAGCCAACACCCCACACCTGGTACTGGTCATGTGTCGCACTCGCAACCACCAACACGTTCTGTATCACCAGATTACCCATCGGGTTTTCGGCGTGAATGCCGCCCAAGTGGGAGAATTTCACCACATTTTTCGCCCCTGCACTTGGT
This sequence comes from Euglena gracilis, assembly GCA_900893395.1. Lineage (NCBI taxonomy): Eukaryota > Euglenozoa > Euglenophyceae > Euglenales > Euglenaceae > Euglena > Euglena gracilis. The sequence continues at coordinate 5,049 of CAAHFI010717877.1, forward strand.
GCAGGAAATCCTGCACAGGATATACATGGAGCGGAACATCTGCAAATCACATTTGGTGTTGAGGCTTTTCCTGACCAAAAAACCTGGAATACCACCGAGGGTCAGCGGGTTACTATTAGAGACTTCAAGGGCACCGTCGCAATCGCGAACATGGTGAAACCATAATGGCGCGGGGATCCAACCACATGAAGACAAATCTTTTGGGACTGGTAGTACTAGTGGAAATTAAAGGGACGCACCCAGAGCCGAATCCCGAGGTAGTCAAGATGGAATTCATCGATTGCTGTTCAGGGCCGTACCCCGCCTTGTGCCGGGGCCGGGACCGGACCACCCTCGCCGGGGTCCGTCCCCCCAGCCCGTGGGGGGGTGCGTGCGGGTGCCCCCGCCGGAACCTGGGTTTTTCCCAAAAATGGTGGGCTCAAGTCATTTTGTGTGTTTTCCCGGGTTCCGTCCCGGCTGGGACTCCCCACGTAGGATCGGTAACATTATTTCAAAAATTCCCCAAAATGGCATTGAAGTTTTATTTGGAACTTTCTTTCGGGAATGTGTGAACTTTAGTTTGCCAACCAAAAAAAATGCAAATGGAAAACACCGACAAATGTCTGTAAAATGGGGTAATAAGCCATGTTTGGGGTTTTGCTTACGTTTGCTATTTTATTAGATGGCTTTTTTTTTTAGCGGGTTGAAGCGCGCAATTAGCGGCTTTTTGCGTGACTTTGAAAAATGGTTCCTTTGGTGCTCCCCCCCTTTAGACCGTTGACGACCCCAACAGTCTACACCCGTCCCTTGCGACTTTAGTCGCAATCTGAAAAAAATCAAATTTGCAGAAAGTCGCATTTTTGGGAAGCGGGGAGGATCGAAGATAAAACACGGGGAAAACACTTTGGTGAGAAATTAAGAAGGGAACAAACATGCCCATGCCCTTCTCAAAAATCAGGACTTACATTGTATGTCAACACGTACAATGTGTTCACTGTTTTCCGATCAAGCATATAAAAGTCTCATGATGCCGCCCAAAAAAATGTGCAAGTGCGTGTGTGTATATGTATGTGTGGGTGTGTGTGCATGCGTCAAACTCCTCCTTCAATGACCTTCAGATCCAAGTCCGAATTCTGTACCCAACAGAAAAATGGGCAAGTGGGCCTTTCTTCACATCCTTGGTACCTGCCCCCCCTTCTAGTTGCTCTTGCGACCATATGCGAATGAAGCGGGCAGCATTTCCTGCCTTTTTTGTCATTGTTGTGGAGAAAATGCCCCCCATGGAATGGTGAATCCCTCTCCAAAAACATAACACGAACATCCACGAGGGAAGACCAGAACTTGAACCTACTGAACAATTTTTTGACAAAATGTGAAAGTTAATCATCCTTCTTCGAAACCAAGAAGCGTCCTAATTAATTCCGAAGTAAAGGAATTACAAAACCTCCATTCTGTCTCCGGTGAGCAAAAATGAACTACGGTCACAAACAAAAGAAAATGCTTCGGTCCAATGGAAATTCTTGCCGAGGGGAATGGCACATCGCCCCCCCCCCTTGACTCGGGGGAAAATCCATGCCTGCTCCTCATTTCGCAGGGGGAAAATTGCTTGCCCCCCACTTTGGGGGTAATGAAAAATTGCTCCTCCTTTGTTGCGGGGGTTACAAATTCGCCTGCCCTTCCGGGGGGAAGTAAAAAAAACCCTCCCACCCCCATTCCGGGAGGGTTGAAAAAAATCGGCCTCCACCCAGGGGAGAATGCGCTGAAAACTCAATCTCCTTGAAGGGCTCCATAAAAAATTCCGTGAAGAATTCTTGTGAGTGTCCAAACGACATCACAGCGGCTATGGCCATCCAACAAATCTCATAACCTCCCTACTTACATTTTTGCTCTCGGGGCTCTCCAACTACCTTGGGGTATGGGAGTAGGGGCTCGTGGGGTAAGGAATGTGTGGGGGTAAGGGAGGAGTAACGGTTATAAGTGAAGTGCGAAGCGTTGATGTAAAGGTGGCGATAGGGATGAAACGAGCAATCTTCCATACGGCCGCCGACCGTTCTCCCCGTGGAGGTCTGGATGTTCGTAGAGATTGGCGTCGCCGATGTCGGTGTGGTGGTGTGGAGGTGATGGAGGCGGAAAACGTAGCGATGTCGGAGATGGCCGTCGTAGTTTCCGAGGTAACGCCCAACCACTTTCATTTATTCCTCCCGTACCTTTGAAGGCATGCCCGCGCGTAAATATTTACAAATATTTACTATGTCGGGGCTCGCGACGTGCTGCAGCTTCCCGGGTGCTTTCCTGAATCAATGAGGCCAATATAAGACACAATGGCGCGGGCAAGCCAAGCAAAATAATGCATGTGCACGCGTGCATGCAAAGCAAAAGAAGCAAGTGTGTATGTGAGAAAGGACTCGCATGCCAAATGGAGGATAGAAGTGAGCTAGGAGTGTGAATCCAAGGCCCCCCCGGTGCCACATGGCACTCGGCCTCGTTCCACCTCCCAGAGCTTCTAAAAATTGAGCTCACCGTGAAAAATCCAAAAGAAAAGAAAAGTTGAGCCTCAATGAAATTGGCGCACAATGTTTCTTGAAGTTCCCCCATAAGATTCACCTTCAAGTTTTTTGTGCGCACAATACCGAACCAATTCATGACTAAACCGATGAATGAAATTTCCAACGGGTCCCCAGTTATCTTCCCCCTCCTCATAACCAACCCACTGGGTGAGAAATTCTCACGTTTACTTCTGCCTACTGTGGGCCAACATTTTCTCAACCTCTCATTCATCGGGCATTGCTTCCTACTCTTTTTCCGTTCGTTTGAAAAATACAAATGAACCTCTTTGTCAAAAACCGGTGGTTCCCTAAACTCCTTGAGAAAACTTCAGTGTGCCTTAATTTGTACACCCGCTTTGGCTTCCACGACAGACCACCTTTCCCCCTCCCGGCATTTAACAATACCGGGACCAGTAAACCTTGAATTATTTTTTCCCCCGAACCCTCGGGTCGTTTGCTCCACACATGGGTTCCAGTTTTTTAATGGTTCCATTTTTCTTCGACCTTGGTTAATCCTTTTAGCTTGGACGTCATGGGTGTGTTTTAAAACCTTTGTCACCGTCTCATTGGTTAGCTGCACTCGATGAAAAAATTGTTGGGTATCCTCACACTCTTTGGGTGCTTGGTATGGGACCCCCCCTGATGGGACGTTCGCCACCGGTCACAATTTGGTATGGGCTAAAACCACTCTCCCCCTTCACATCATGAGTCCTATCCAACGTTTGGAGAAGGACCTCAACCCAATTTTTTACGCCCACGAAGATTGTCGTCAAAATTTCCATGTCCTGTTGCCCCGCCATTTCCACCCGCCCATTGGCTTGGTGCTGGTGGGCTTGAGAAAAAGCTTGCCGAATTCTCAAAAATGAGCACATGGTTTGCCGCCATGTGTTCACGAAATGACTCACTTGGTCACTAGAAATGGTTGAAGGAATCATCATAAGCCTCCAATGTTTGAGCATTGTCTTTGCCAATTTTGTGCCCGTTAATCCGTTTTCTAAAAAAGGTATGGACACGATCCAACCGGAGTGCTGGTCAACACACACCGCCATGGTATTGTAATTTTCCCCTCATACTTCACAAATGGCATTTTGAGAAGATCTAAGGCCACACGCAATTTGGGAGCCGGTGGAACGGGTTTTAAATCTATGGGTCCCTCAAAGTCTCGCCGCTTAAACTTGGTTGGCACGTGACACAATTTTTGTACAACTTTCACACAAAAAACGTGCCCCTTTTTGGATCAGCCCTTGCATATCGTGAAATTATGAAATTTCAAACTTTTTACGGACCAACCTGTCACAAGAAGTCATGAAACCCTTGTACAATGATTTCTTGAAAAGAATATGGCACACACAACCTCCCCTCAAAGAACATACGGTCCTTGTGAACTTTCACACCTTATGGCCACCCACCGTTATTTTGCGTTGCTAGCCAAATTAACTTCCAGGTGGAGCTTTCGGTATACGAAACTACCCAGTTTTTCTCCCAAACTGATTTTGTTAGTTAGGGGTTGCACTTGGAGTTGGTGTGGCCACAACTTCTCCCGAACCCGCTTTCGGTAACTCATTAGTCGGAAGTTTTGGGCCAGTCACCAAATTTACCGCAGGGTCCACTTCATCCCAAAAGGTAACTCTCCTCTTACACCGTTTCGAACCAAAATCCCCGGGCCCTTGTGAGTGAGCGTCTTCGGTGGTGTTTGTTCCTCCCGGACTTTCTACACTCTCGGTACCCCTTCCTGATGCATCATCCACAAAATTGGCTGCCACCTCTTTTCCACTGCGGGTTACCACCCCCCTCATCCACAGGTGACGAGCGTTAGGCGGATTTTTGACTTTGACAAACAAGCAATTTTTCTCATCTTCACTCTTCTCGCTTATGAGCTCCTCCATTTCCCTCTTATCTTCGGCCAAACCGTCTTTATTAATTTACCTTAAGCTTGTGAAGCGGGCTTAAGTTCCCTGGGAGAAAAGTTCTCATTTGCCGGTATGCACCCCACCGTCAAATCATATTTTGAGAAAATTTTGTGCCACGTGCCCTCCTCCCCACCAGTCTACTTGGGGCGTCCAGCACTCCCTTTGCCCGTGCCTCCAATCTTTGGCGGTCGGTCCACACAAAATGGGTAGGATACCGATCCAACTCTCCCATTTTTGGAGTGCCAAAATTATGGTATATGTCTCCAATTCCCGGGGGTCCATTTTATTTGCCCGTCGGTGAGTCTTCAGGACATAAAATCAACAGGCACCGTTTTTTTTTGCCAAAACATCTTGGGGTGTGGGCGTACCGTTTCCTTCTTCGAGTTGTTGTAAAGTTGCTCCTGTGGCATACCCACTCGCACCAGATTCTCAAAGCAAAGGGTGTCTGGAGGTTTACCCTTTGAAAAATTAAACCGGAACACAACCGTGTCTTTCAACTCCTCAAATGCTTTGTGTTCAAATTCCCTAATTCAACCCATTTTTTGCCCCCTTTCTTCCCTACATTCTTTCCAACTATCTTGCAAAGGCGCCGCAACTTGGTCATACATGTGAATGTGGGTGTTGTAATAATTTTTGAAGCCGAAGAAAGGTCTTAAGGCCGTTATGGCTGTAGGAACCTCCCATTTCTCAATGGCGCGTAACTTGCCGGGGGCCGTCCAACACGTGCCATGTCCCAAAATCTGGCCACAAAATTCCACTTCTTTGAAGAATAATTCTGCTTTGTTGGCGTTGACTACAAAAATTATGTTAACATCCTACGCAGACTTCACAAACAGAAAGAAAGGCTGCCATGTAATACACTTGTTGGCGGATTTAGGCATCGATCCCACACAGAGGTTCCACACAGATAAATTCTGTGGTTGACTGGTAGTAAGGATCACACTGAGCCGTGAAACAAGGTGAAAGTACTGTTCCTGGCCCATAGCCAATCATTAAGCAAGGATACAGGTCTCAGAAGGCGGTGTTCGGTACTCGACGACACAAGCTTTCTCGTCCCTGTTTCTCTTGCTTATTTTTGGGAATTTTTGGGGTTTTTTTGCCTTTTTTAACCAACTCAAGAGATGCCAAGCACAACACCCAAACACAAATATGATTATTACCTGTTGATGAGTTCATTGACCACTCTTGATTAAGATTTTGGGGATTAAAACGGTTCGAGTGAAACAAGATCCCGTTCCCGACTCCCGAAGCAAGAAGGAGACACATTGCATCAATTGTCATTTCCACAAGCCGAAACACATTTATTGTTGCAAGGGGGCAATAGGCCTTATTCATCATCATTGTCATTGATTGTGTGGGATGTAGGTTTCGAAAGACCATCCTCCATCCCGCTTCCCCCAGCTTTGATGCAGCGAGGGGATGAACCCCTTGCCCATGTACACTTGGTTCCTCATAATACCTATGATCAAAGTGAGAGGTTGCCCGGTGCCCTTTGCTCTGTTCACACCCAAAAGATCCCGAAGGAAGCACCCGTGAGCGTACTGCAATAGCAGCAACAATTACACACGCAAAATGCAACCCCCAAAATGCCGGAAATCGGTAACTTTGTCGCAGTTGAGCATTTTGCGGCACTCACCACTTCTTTCCAAGAAACCAAACAACGGATTATGCATCTTCTTCTCGAGCATTTGAATCAATTTCAGGTGAAAGTGCAAGAAAATTCGTTCCCCATACGCTAATTCAGCTTGGAGGAACGAATTGTACATTTGGAGCAGAAATCCTGTCATTGTGCCGCAAATCAGGATAGATTAACTTCCTTGAACTCGAAAATCGCGGATTGCGCACAACGATTAGATTTTTCGCAACAAAAATCACAAACGGACATTGGCGGTATTAACGCCACCGTTGTCTGTTTGCAGGAGCGTGTTTCCTCACTTTCCAAAGCGAATTCCCGATATTAATGGTATACAAGCCGCTATTGGGGAATTCCAAACCTGTTGCACCTTGTTGTCCACCACAATCGCAGAAATTCGCTCACTTCCCCCCGTTTCGCGTACTCGGAAATCCGGGCCACGGAATTTCGTTTATTTTCTGACAAAATGCTTGGTGACAACAAGTAAACCTTGCAAGCATTTTGCACGAGTTTGATTCAACTTGAGGAATCTGTGAATCGGAATGCCCGATTAACAGAGGATGATGTTTCATGGTTGGATGGACAAATTTCTGCTTTGTTGCAGCACCCCCCACCAAACCAACCCACCAATTGCGAACTCTCCCAAATGTGGTAAAAGCGCCTGCGTGTCAACTCAGGAATGCGGAGGAGTCCACGGAAAGGCTTGTCCAAGGTTTACGCTTGTTTGCTTAAAAGTTGCCACACTTGGAAGATTTTTCCCGTTACCGCAAACGCATTAGGCATTTGGAGACTGAGGTTGACTTCACTTGCGGCCAACTCCAGTTGGTGGAACACTTGGAAGAATCGGTGCATGAATTGTCCGCGAGTTTTGTTAAATTGTCCACTGCAGTACCGATTGTGGCACCACCGACCGCGGTAAGACCTACGGCTGGTATTCCAAAAGTCCCGGATTCGCGTTCTCAAATTACAAGTTCTGGAGTAGGCTGCCGTATATCCACCGCGAAATTGGTAGAACCATCTGTGAAAACACCAATTGTACCACCTTTGCTTTTGCCCACACAGCAGACCCACTTTTCGGGTGACATTTCCGATGTGGAAATTGAACCACCGCACAAAAATCCGAGTATCCATCAAGATATCAATAGTCCAAAATGTACGAGGAATGAGCCAACACCCCACACCTGGTACTGGTCATGTGTCGCACTCGCAAACACCAACGGGTTCTGTATCATCAGATTACCCATCGGGTTTTCGGCGTGAATGCCGCCCAACTGGGAGAATTTCACCACATTTTTTGCATTTCCCGGAGGAAAATACTGCCACCCCTGCACTTGGTGCGGGAAATCTTGCACAGAATACACATGGAGCGGAAAATCTGCGAATCACATTTGGTGTTGAGACTTTTCCTGACCAAAAAACCTGGAATACCACCGAGGGTCAGCGGGTTACTCAGAGAGACTTCAAGGGCAACATCGCAATCGCGAACATGGTGAAACCATAATGGCGCGGGGATCCAACCACATGAAGACAATTTTTTTGGGACTGGTAGCACTAGTGGGCATTAAAGGGACGCACCCAAGAGGCAGGTCGTCAAGATGGAATTCTTCGATTGCTGTTCAGGGCCGTGCCCCCGTCTTGTGCCGCGGCCGGGACCGGACCACCATAGCCGGGGTCCGTCCCCCCAGCCCGTGGTGGGGGTGCGTGCAGGCTCCCCGGCCGGAACCTGGGTTTTTCCCAAAAATGGTGGGCTCAAGTCATTTTGGGTGTTTTCCCCGGGTTCCGTCCTGGCTGGGACACCCGGCGTAGGATCGGTGACAACATTTCAAAAATTCCCCAAAATGGCATTGAAGTTTTATTTCGAACTTTCCTTCGGGAATGTGTGAACTTTAGTTTGCCAACCCAAAAAATGCAAATAGCACAAAGAATGCCCCACACCAACACCGATGACCGAGTGGTTCCCAATAACACAGCCAACACAGCGCGAAACAAGGCAAAGGTCGAGCCGGGAGGGTGGGCTTCTGGCAGTTGGAGGAAGGTCCCACGACCTTGCAATTGACAGCCCAAAGACTATTCCTTCAACTGTTCAAACGTTGATCTCAATAAATGTCCAACAATAAGGGCAAGGTCCTTTAAAAGCTTCTTAAAGTCTAAAGCAACTTCTCGACTTCCAAATCAACTTCTCAAAACTCACCTTGAGATAATTTTCAACGAAAAAAACCGACAAATGTCTGTAAAATGGAGAATTAAGCCATGTTTGGGGTTTTTGTTTACGTTTGAGATTTAATTAGAAGGCTTTTCTTTTAGCAGGTTGAAGCGCGCAATTAGCGGCTTTTTGCGTGACTTTGAAAAATGGTTCCTTTGGTGCTCCCCCCCTTTAGACCGTTGACGACCCCAACAGTCTACACCCGTCCCTTGCGACTTTAGTCGCAATCCGAAAAAATCAAAATTGCAGAAAGTCGCATTTTTGGGAAGCGGGGAGGATCGAAGGTAAAACACGGGGAAAACACTTTGGAGAGAAATGAAGAACGGAACAAACATGCCTATGCCCCTCTCAAAAAATCAGGACTTACATTGTACGCCAAACCATACAATGTGTTCACTGTTTTCCGACAAAGCGTACAAAAGTTTCATGATGCCGCCCAAAAAAATGCGCAAGTGCGTGTGTGTATATGTATGTGTGGGTGTGTGTGCATGCGTCAAACTCCTCCTTCAATCACCTTCAGATCCAAGTCTGAATTCCGTACCCC
>CAAHFI010718623.1:0-20022 GCA_900893395.1 Euglena gracilis
AACTCCGGCAACAAAGGCGCAGTAAGAAGCACCCCCCGCACACGCACAAACACACCAGAACAGAACAGCCGGCAAGGAAAGCAGGACCTCACCATCTTCTTGTGCTTCGCCCTCTTGGTCCCTTCCTCCCCCTTCCTCTGTCGTGGGAGTCCGAGATAGCCGATGGCGCGTCGGGTTAAGAAGCAAAGCTCGGTGCCTTTTTTGCAGACGTCTGAAAATGCACTTCGACACCCAGAAGACAGGAAAACAAACACCTGGTAGAAGAAGAAACACGATCAATCTACCCTAATGATCCAGAAAGAGACGCGCGTCAGAACCTCAAGTCAGAAATTTTTGAATTTTTCTGGAGGATTTAAATGAAAAATGCAGTGAGACCCCAGATCCTGTAAGAAGATGGGAAATGAACGACATGGACGCAGACGTCCGCACCTTCATATTCTCCAGCGGCTGCGGCCATTGCGGCTCCTTCGCGCCGACAGCATGATTCCATTTCTTTGAAGCTTCATCCTTCATTGAAGTCGAAGGTTGGACAATTTACAACTGATTTGTAAAGTGATGCTCTTCTGGTTCGTGTCCTTCTGGATGTTAATTTGATATTGAATTCTTCTCTTGAAATGTCCTCGTTCAGCTTGCGCTCCTGTCTTCTGTATTTCGAAGTGAAAGATAAGGATCACCCAAACCTGCGAAAATGGCACTAAGCAGGAGCCCCTAACTCATCGCACCGAACAATCGCGCACCAAGTTAATCCGCCTTCAATAAATCCACACCGCTGATCTGGAGCAGCCTCTTTGATTCTGCCCTTTTTGAACCATCCGACGCCTCGGGCTCCGCACTTTGCCATTGACGACGACGTTCTTCTCCAGGTCGTGTGGCACTCCGAGCTGCTCCAAGTTGAAGATGGGCTCGGCCCGCGGTGATTCGACGAGCGCTCCGCCCTCGGTCGCTTGTTATCCACTTCAATTTTTTTTTGGTTGGTGAATGGCTTGTTTGCAATAAAAAAATGTCCTAGTTGTCTTCTTGTCGTGCTTTTCTTGGCTTGAATAACTTATGACAACTTCCCTTGTACTCCCTCGAGGCAAAACGACAAGGGCGTGGACCGTGGCGAAGGAGCGTGGCGTGAGGCGGCGGGAGACGGCGGCACCGCACCGTTGCTACGCACCGTGATCCGCACCGTTGCTCCACTTTTGCGTTGCATCGTGGTACCATCTATCCGCGTGGTTCGGTGTGGCCCATTGGGCTGTCCACCCCCCCACCGTTACTTTCACGGGGTAGCCTTTTGGGCTGCACCCCCGTCGTCATTCTTACCAACCGCACACATACAACTTCTCTTTTTTGCAAACCAAATTGTTTCTTTCGTGTGGAACCCTTCTTTTTTTCCCACGTTTTTTAAAAGCTCCATTTTTTTCCAAGTGTGGGAGTGTAAAGGGGTCCCAACCCAAGAATTGGTCAGAGTTTCCCTGAGTGGGGCCGAAAATCACTGAAACACCACTTACTGGTGTTCAGTCGAATTTAACCTTGGGGAAAGGTTCTTATGGTTCGTCTTGAAGGCCTGACCTCAATTTATGACCTTTCTGGGCCGATTCTTTGAAATTTTCAAGACCGGCCGACCAATTTTCCACAGTAGGATTTGCTATGTTCCCCAATTAACCTAAGAAAGTCCCCACCCGAACCCACCAGTTTCAAACCAAACTCACACACAGGGTTCTTTACACGACCAATGCACTGGTACAAAACTACAAAAAAAATATATTGATTGTGCATGCAAGAACCAGAATTTGAAGATAAAATTGAATTTCAAGTTTCAATTCGAAAAGCCCAAGGACGAAAAGAAAAAGTTTGAATATTTTGACTTCGAAGCCCAGCGGCCGCCTCAACAAACAGCCGAGGCCGAAGTATCCGCGAAAACGTCGAACCAAGAAAGGGTTCTCAATTAATATTGATTGATTGACTTCTTCTTCTTCCGATCGAAATGGTATTTGACGTTCCTTTCTTCTGGGTGTCTGGGTGTTGAAGGGCAAATTAAGAATCAGCCAACTTCGGCGAAAAAAGGCACTAAGCAGGAACTCCTAACCCAGCACACCAGAATAAGGTCTTTGTGCTTCGCCCTCGGTGTTCCTTCCTCCGCGTACCGTGTATGCGTGGTCGTGTGTTCACAATTACAATATGGTACGCCATTTTTTTTGTCCCAACGCATCACACGACACTCATGCTTAGAATGACACGTTTCGGGCACCCAAGGCGGGTCGGGTTGCAACTACGAAAAGTTGCACGCCGAGCCACAATGGGTCCTAGGCATGGTTTCGCGTTTCCAACACTTCGAACCTTTTTTTTTGACAAACCGTCATTCACCAAATCTGGTTGTAGGCTTCATGGTTTTTTTGCTTGTTAGCCTTGCGTTAGGGTTCTTTCCCACAAGCAGAAAACTCCTTTTTTTTGTTGGGCTCTTTTGATTGGGTTTTTTTGCTTAATCCCTCTTTGAGGAGCAAATTACCATCCTTTTTTGAAGCGTTGCAACTTTTTTGTTGGGAGGATTGTTGAATTTCGTGATCTGTTGCTTGTCGCGACCAAGCACCAAAAATCAGAAACAACGAAAACAACCCCGCAAACCGCGGGATTGGTTCCCCGCAACGAAAATTCATCACTTTTCCCACAAACGTAAAATGAATCTGACTTACCGCCATTTTTGTGGGGGGGACTCACATCAACCCGTGCCCTCCCGGGCCATCTCTCAAATCTTGGTCCAAAATTTCCACCTCTTAGAGAAAAAATGCGCTTGGAAAATGTGTCCACCTTTTGCTTTTCAAAAAGCAAATCTAAAACTGTGAAATTCTAATCTCCTTGGCATTCCAAAAATTGTTCCTCCGAACCCAAAAATCCTGGGGGGTACCTACAGGAGCCTCACTGACAGAATCGTCGGCCATGTCCCTGGCAGGGCAAGTTTATTTCCCAAAATGCTCTGAAAATCCTGCACACCGTCCTTTATGGGGGCGTTTGGGTTCCACCTCCTCTCCGAAAACAACCCCTTTAAATTCCCTGAAATTATGTCGGTACCACACACCGACTTTTCGTTGGAACGCCCCCCATTCACTCGCTTCCAAATGAGTAGGGCTCCTGTCCCTTTTGTTCATCTCAACGTTATTCATTTCTTCCACACAACACAACCCGTGAAAACGAACAGATTCCACCTCCCACACTTGCCCAATAAAAACGTCAGACTTTGTGCCTTGTGTAAAATCGGCAGACTCAAAACTTCCATTGGTCAACTGTTTAACCCAATTTTTCTTCTCTTTCCCCAAACGGGCGGAAGAAAATTGAAATAATTCACTTTTTTCCACTTGGTAAAATTGAGGGGGTGCAAAATGCGTGTGAACCCACCCCTCTTCCTTTTCCACCAGAAAATTGTCCACTTCCCCCACCCTTTCCCAAAACCTGTGGTTTATCCAAATTCCAAACTCCCTTTTGTCATGGGTCTTTCGTGAGGGGGTACCATGGGGGACCGACACCAAACCCTTCCACTTTTGAATTTGCCTTTCCTCTTGCCAGTCTACCTGAAACAAATGACCAAATCTGGGACTCGGCATTTTTTTATGTGACGTCCCACCAAAAATGTTTCCGCCAAAGCAGTTATAATGTCCTTTGGACCCGGGGATGGTGGTGAATTTGCACCAAAAACCCGGCCACAAACGGTTTGGCAAACCCTCCACCATTCCCCAGATACGAGTGGGCATTTCGTAGTCAAAAGAACCACATTGACAAAAATCAACGTTCAAAAAAATAAGCCCTTTCAAAATCCACGGCCTCTAATAAGGCCGTTTCGGAGAATTTTAATGAAAATTCTGGGGGGTTGTAAAAATTGTGTTTTGAAAAGTGTTATTTTTGGGCGAGAATCGGCATCCTCCAAATTTCGTTCACAAGTGGTGGGGTCTTGACCATATTTCGTATGAAGCACGGATGTCAAAGTCACGTCCACCACCGCTCCAGATTTCGTTTCCGTAAAAAGCTTCAAAGCCTTTGGTGATTTTGACCCAAAAAAACTGCTGGACTTTGTCCAAATAAGTGTTTCACTGTGGCGCAAATATTTTCTGGAACTAATTTTGCGCTAGGGGCACTTGAACAAAAGTGTTGCTCTGAATCTTTTGGCCATCATTTTTTCCTTGGGCAGTGTCCCAACCTTTGTCATAAAAATTGGTCGTCCCGCCCCCCATGCCTCGTCCTCCCCCCCATGGGCATGGGGCCCAAAACTGGGTGCGGGGTGGGCTGGATTTGCATCCAGACTTTTTGTCCAACAGTTAGAGGCATTATTCCCAACCTGACAAAAACACTTAAACGGTGCCCTGATTACACAGGTTGTGTGGTTGGGGTTTGGGAGCGGTGCTTCTTTCACCTCTGAAGAATCTTTCGGCAACGCCCCCCCTTCTTGAGCATTTCTTATGAAATTCTGAGAAAAATTCTTGTTTCGCGTTTTTTGAACGAATTCGGTCGCCCCCAACCAAACAGGGGGTTGACTCCTTTCAGGGGGGGGCACCTTGCCCTTTAAATTCTGTCCCCCATCTGTTTGTTCAAGACATCCCTGTGTCATTCTGATGGTTTGAGCGGGTGGAAATGAAAATCGCTGGGGGAAAACAGCAATTTTTGTCCAATTAGCCACCCATTGAGTGAAAGAAGCAAATTTGTCCCTTGCCAACTCATTTCTGACATTTTATTCGTTCTGGTTCTCATTCCTCATTTCTTTCTGAAAAATCTGAGGAAACTCCCGTATTTGAACATGACAGTTGTCCACATGAGATTTGAAAAAATTCCGAATCGTCCAAAATTCTGTCTCAAAAACGTTTTCAATTTTCCCCAAAAAACGTTGTTGAAACTCTGGACAGTTTTGGTACGAAAACCTGCCAACGGAAAGAAAGTTCAGGCCCGTGAACTGAAAATCTGTTGATTTTTGCCCTTTTTCCACCATGTCCCAAAACGAGGTACCAACAAAAATTCAAATTTTGCAACCAAAAACGGTGCCTTCCCCCATCATCGCCACCCCTGCCCCCATCCCTGTGAGCAAAATCTGTACCAGGACCATGACAGATGGAACTTTTTCATGCATTTAAACGGCAAATTCCCACACGCTTCGATGGGGGGCATTCAAAAGGGGTATTGTTTGTGAGGCTGTAACTTCCAAACTTACAGAAAGAAAATCAACCATTCTGGGGGAAACCAAAACAGAGAGTGAGGGGGGTAAAAAATGTTGGGGGTTGGGTAACAGGAACGTGCAAAGTGTGGCTTTGACAAGATGGGGTAGAGACCACCTTATGGTGCTCCTCCCTTTTTGCCAAGACCGTCATTCCAGCACTGTTGCCCCAAAAAAACGCTCCGCCTACCTCTGGGCCTAGGTTGCCCGAGTAGGCAGCGACGGGGGGAAAATTTCAAAATCTGAAAAACCAACCCACTCACTCACTCTGTGCTTCTGCTTCTCGGTCCCTCAGGTCCCAACCCAGGCCTTCTCATCTTTTCAAGTCCCAACCCTGTTCTTATCATTCCTTCAGATCCCAACCCATAGCTGGGTGGTTGGGGCCGTCCTCCCTGTGCTGGTTGCTCCTGGCCCCCCCTGCACCGCCACCACAGCGGTGCGGGGGAGTGGGCCCCCGGACGCCGCCACCACAGCGACGCCGGGGTTGGAGGTCTCCCTTCCCGGGGTGTGAAAACAAAATTTGCGGCCACCGATTTGGACAGATGGAAAAAACTGTCCACGTTGACCCCCTTCCGCAATAAACTGGGGTTTTGTCCGTTTGAAAATTTTGAGACCCTCCAATTGAGAAAAGCGTCGCTCAATCCCAATAACCAAAGTGGAAATTTCTACAACTCCCTGAATTTTCAGCAAAACTGCCTGAAACGGCGTTTGATTTGAGTTTTCCAAACCCAAAACTGGTAATTTCTCGTCAAAAAGTTCTTGCCTTTTGACGCTGTTGTCCAGAGTAAAAATGGGCTGGAATCCCGCTGAATTTTGATCACTTTTGACCAAAGCGGCTTCCATTTTTGGATCTGGGGCATCTGAAGTTTTTCCAACTTTGCCCAGGGAAATTGAAAAAATTCTTCGCCAAGTACCTCAAACTGAATTATTTCGTGCGCTCTCATCCTTGCACGTTCCTCCCAAGCATCTTTGTTTCCCCCCTCCATCTCCATTTTCACAGGGGGCGCTGAAATTTGTGTGAAGGGGACAATTCCCATTTCTCCTCCACCAGCTAAAAAAAGTTGATCCGTGCCTGCTCCCATGAGTGGTGGGGGTGGCAAAAGGTAAAAATTTCCCGCATGGAGATTTCCACCCATCTCCGACAACATTGGCTGAAAAAAATGTGAAACCACAGCAAAAATCTGTGGAACCAGGAAAAGTTGTCCCGTACGGAGGATATCACCCATCTCCCACCGTTTTGGCTGAATCTGCCAAATTCACAGGAAATTTCTGTGACGGGGAAAGGGAAAATTCACTTTTTTCACTTGAAAACTGAAAGATCCTTGGATGAGAAAACGCCTGGGTTTTTTAGTGGGGGAAAATGTGTGCCAATTTGTAAATGGGACCCTCCCCCCCACAATAAATGTTTCTGAAAATGCATACCTCTGGCAAAAAAATTGGGGAGGCTTGAGAAATTTGCAGAAAATTCTGGGTCCTCAAAGAAATTCGTGCTGAAATTGGCCACGTTGATTGTGAAAAATCTTCTCGGGTCTGAGAATTCAGTGGAAACCCCTGAAAATCTGCTGGGAATTTACTTTTCTGAAAAATCTGTGGTGATGCGACAAGAAAATTTGGCAAGAATGATCTTTCTGAAAAATCAGCAGATGGAATGCATTGTGGCAGTGAAATTTTTCCACCTGACACTTTTGAATGCATAGGAGCCTTAGGACTGTGTTTGGCACACAATTGTCGTGTGTTGTATGTGTCCGCCTGCTGAGGTCCACCAGTAATACCGCGAGCTGGGGGGCCATTTCCGGGCCTTCCTCCACCAGGTGCAGCTTTCAATAACGTGCTTGTTCCTTCAGCGTCAATCTTTCTTCTTGTTTTTCTTCTTTATCTTTCTTCTGTTTCACCTGCCGGGAGAGCCTTGCTCTGGCCGTGGGATCCTCCATGAAAACCCTTTCTTTGGTACCGATTTTTTGCGGATCCTTCGGCCTCGGCTGTTTGTTGAGGCGGCCGCCGGGCTTCGAAGTCAAAATATTCAAACTTTTTTTTTGTCCTTGGGCTTTTCCAATTGAAACTTGAAAATTCAACTTTTCCTCAAATTCCGGTTCTTGCACGCACAACCAATTGATGATTTTATTTTTTTTAGAGTTTTGTACCAGTGCATTGGTTGGGCAAGGAAGCCTGTGTGTGAGATTGGTTTGAAATTGGTGGGTTCGAGTGGGGAATTTCCTAGGTTGATTAGGGAAAAATGGCAAACCCTACTGTGGAAAATTGGTCGGCCGGTATTGAAAATTTCAAAGAATCGGCCCATCAAGGTCACGAATTCAGTTCAGGCCTTCAAGCCGAACCATAAGAACCTTTCCCCAAGGTTAAATTCTACTGAACACCAATAAGTGGTGTTTCAGTGACTTTAGGCCCCAGTCAGGCAATTTTTGGCGAATTTTGGGTTCGGACCCCTTTACAAAATTATCCAGAAAAAGGCGCTCGTGCAGAATCTCAAAGCAGAAATTGTTGAAGTATCCGAAAAATTTCAATTAAAGATGCAAATCTCAAGACGAACAGCGCTGGAGAACTTCAGGAGCGAGCAGCAGAAGCCAGAGCAGCTGGACAACCTGACGGCGCGGGTCGACTGTGGCGAACCATCGCTTCCCCGTTTTTAAAAGAAATTTCCCCAAGAGAAACTTTCACAACCCAAACCCCCCCCAGTGACGGCCACTGACCCTGGAAGACGGTGGTCAGAAGACCCCGCAAGGGGCAGACGCAACAACCAGCAGGCCCCTACGGCCATTGGAACCAGGTCCATGGGGCCAACATTCCAAAACACATAATGTGTTCAAGCGGGGCTATGACGGCTATAACCGCACAGGCCATGAAGGCAACAAAGGCCATGACCAGAACCGGCAATGAAGGCATCTACATCATCCAAAGTCGCTGGAACAAAGGCCAAGGTGGCCACCAGCACCAAGACCCCACAAGACATGGCAGGGTCAGAAAAGGTCAAACACACCATCCCCATCCTTTCTCAATCACACCACCCCCTAGGGGTCAAGAGTAGGGCCCAAAGGACCCCTCAAGATTTCAAATGGGCATGGCGACACAGAACCAAATCAGGCCATTGGGACCTGTCAAGTTATCATCAAGACCATTGGCTCCTGGTCAACAAGAAGATCAGAAATTGCAACAAAATAACAAGTGGATCCTTCACAGGCCCCCCAGAAGCTAATGGACAGACCTGCAACTCCAACTGGCAACAGGAACGTGGAGACTCCCCACCGGCATTTATTCCCGTTCAATCAACAAGGGTGGGACCCTCAGAGGCCCCCCTATGGTATGGCTACCAACCCCATCAACATCAAGCAGACCAGATGGGCCAAACAGGGGCAGTAAGCCCTATGGTATGTCTTCCAACAACAAGCAAGATCTTCCCGAGAGAGAGTGAGAAGAGAGGAGAGTTCATGCACGTCCCCCCAGGAACGTTTGGTTTTCCCAAGGGCTCAAGCACCTGGGGCTCTAGGGGCTGTGAAATGTCCAACACCCCCCACCAAGTCCCCAAAGGATCATTTTATTCTGGAAATAAATTACATGGAGGAAAAATAGGGAGACACCCCCCTGTACCAGAAACTTCAGAAAAGTCTAAAATGGGGGTCAAAAAATGCCCCTCCTAGCAACATGTCAATTGATTAAAAATTGAATTCAACCCCCTTGGTAAATCCAAAGTTGTCCACCCACCCAAAACCCAGAGGCAACCTGTACCTGAACCAGGCAGAAAAAATCCTGTTGAAATACGAAAAATAACTGGGTCAATAAAGCGAGTTTGGGATTCAGACACCCAGCATTTAATCCCATGGTTTTTAACTTCGAAACCAGAAGGAGGGACAACCAAATGGAGAATGATCAGCGACTGCAGAGAAATTAATCAGATATTTTATGTAAAACCTCTCAAGCTGGATCATATCAAACACATTTTTCAAGTTTTGGAAAAAAGGCCACTGGCCAGCAAAACTAGACCTAAAGGATGCCCCCTTTCATATTCCATTAAGTACAGGCCTAAGGTAATTTTTAAGGCATCAGGTGGGCAGACATAGGAATTTCAAACAGGCTGCTTTGGGCTAAAGGTGATGAAAAAGGTGATGCCCAAAATTTTCATGAGTGTGATGAAAACATTCGAAAACTGTGGAGAAAAGGGGGGATCCAGGTGTTTATTTACCCGCACGAAATTTTACTTGTGGCCCCCACCCAAAACATTTTGCAAAGTCAACAAACAGAGTCATCAAAGATTTACTGAATTAAGGGTTCAAAATCAACGTGAAAAAGTCCACCCTGCAGCCCACACAACTGGTAACCCATCTGGGTTTTCATCTAAACTTCCACGAAGGAAAGTCACTTATGACCCCCCACAAAGTCAAAACCATAAAAATGGAGCTGAGAAAAAACATGAAAAAAAGATTAAATGTCAAAAAGGCAGTGGGCTGCCACACCCATGCCTGGGGGGGGGGGGCTGGACATCCGCACCGGAGGCCTTGTTCAGGAATTCTGGAGCAAAGACTCCAGTTTACACATAAATGTAAAGGACCTCAGTGCAGCAACCACCACTGTGAAAAGTTTGAGCCAACCTGGGGAAACAGTGAAAACCCTTCCTTGGTTCGAGTTTTTTGCGGATCCTTCGGCCTCGGCTTTTTGTTGAGGCGGCCGCCGGGCTTCGAAGTCATTATAATTAATCTTTTATTTTTGGTCCTTGGGCTTTTTCAGTAGCACCTTGAAATTCATTTTTTCTTAAATTCTGTATCTTGCATGCACAAACAAATTGTTTTTTTTTTCGTAGAATTCACAAGTGCATTGGTGGTGATAAGAACCCTGTGGGTGAGATTAGGTTTGAAATTGGTGGGCTGAAGTGGGGACTTTCTTAGGTTAACTGGGGAACATGGGAAATCCTACTGTGGAAAATTGGTCAGCCGGTCTTGAAAATTTCAAACAATTGGCCCAGCTAGGTCACAAATTGAGTTCAGGCCTTCAAGCCGAACCATAATAATCTTTTCCCTAGGTTAAATTCGACTGAAAACCAAAAAGTGGTATTTCAGTGATTTTCGGCCCCACTCACGCAAATTTTGGCCAATTTTTGGCTTAGGACCCCTTTACACTCCCACACTTAGAAAAATCTCGGGGAGATTTTAAAAAACGTGAGTAAAAAAGAAGGGGTCCGCACAAAAGAAATAGTTTGGTTTGCGAAAAAAAGTGATATGTGTGCGGTTGGTCCCCACACACCACACGACACTCATGCTTAGTATGACACTTTGCGTGGCACCCAAGGCAGGTTGGGTTGCAACTTCGAAAGTTGCACACCGAGCCACCATGGGGCCTAGGCATGGTTTCGCGTTGCCAACACTTGCGAACCTTTTTTTTACCAACCTTCATTCAAGAAATCTGGTTGTTAGGCTTCGGGTTTTTTTTTGTCAGGCTAGCCTTCCGTTAAGGATTATTTCTCTTAAGGAGCAAACACCTTTTGTTTTGTTGGGTTTGTTGTTGGGCCCTTTTTTGTTGGGGTTTTTGCTTGATCCATCTTTGAGGAGACCGCTGCGTTTTACGAACGCCTGCAGCGGTCAAAATTGCGCCTGTCCGCCAGCACAATCACGTAAAGGAGCGCCGACCTCTAGCCGGGCACATTACCCTCTTTCTTTGAAGCGTTGCGACTTTTTTGTTGGGGGGATTGTTGAATTTCGTGATCTGTTGCTTGTCGCGACCAAGCACCAAAAATCAGAAACAACGAAAACAACCCCGCAAACCGCGGGATTGTTTCCGCGCAACGAAAATTCATCACTTTTCCCACAAACGTAAAACGAATGTGACTTACCGCCATTTTTGTGGGGGGGGGCTCACATCAACCCGTGCCCTCCCGGGCCATCTCTCAAATCTTGGTCCAAAATTTCTACCTCTTAGAGAAAAAATGCGCTTGGAAAATCTGTCCACCTTTTGCTTTTCAAAAAGAAAATCCAAATCTGTTAAATTATCACTTCCTTTCCAATCCAAGAATTGTTCCTCCGAACCCAAAACTCCTTGGGGGTTACCTAGGGGAGCCTCACAAACAAAATCGTCGGCCATGTCCCTGGCAGGGCAAGTTTATTTCCCAAAATGCTCTGAAAATTCTGCACACCGTCCTTTATGGGGGCGGTTGGGTTCCTCCTCCTCTCCGTAAACAACCCCTTTAAATTCCCTGAAATTATGTCGGTACAACACATCGACTTTTCGTTGGAACGCCCCCCATTCACTTGCCTCCAAATGAGTGGGGCTCCTCCCCTTTTGTTCGTCCCAACGTTATTCCTTTATTCCACACAACACAACCCGTGAAATTGAACAGCTTCCACCTCCCACACTTGCCCAATAAAACGTCAGATTTTGTGCCTTGGGTAAAATCGGCAGACTCAAAATTTTCATTTGTCGACCGTTCAAACCATTTTTTCTTCTCTTTCCCCAAACGGGCGGAAGAAAAATGAAATAATTCACTTTTTTCCACTTGGTAAAATTGAGCGGGTGCAAAATGCGTGTCAACCATCCCCTCTTCCTTTTCCACCAGAAAATTGTCCACTTCCAACACCGTTTCTCAAAACCTAGGGTTTATCCAAATTCCAAATGCCCTTTTGTCATGGGTCTTTCGTGAGGGGGTACCATGGGGACCGACACGAAACCCTTGCCCTTTGGAATATGCCTTTCATCTTGCTCGTCTACCTGAAAAATGACCAAATCTGGGACTCGGCATTTTTTTATGTGACGTCCCACCAAAAATGTTTCCACCAAAACGTTGAAAATATATTTTGGACCCGGGGGTGGTGAAATTGCACCAAAAACCCGGCCACAAACGGTTTGGCAAACCCTACACCATTCCCCAGATACGAGTGGACATTTTGTAGTCAAAAGAACCACATTGACAAAAATCCACTTTCAAAAAATAAGCCCTTTCAAAAATTCATGGTCCTTCATAAGGCCGTTTCGGGGAATTTTAATAAAAATTCTGAGAGGCTGTAAAAATTGGGTATTGGAAAGTGTCATTTTTGTGCGAGAATCGGCATCCTCCAAATTTCGTTCACAAGTGGCGGGGCCTTGACCATATTTCGTATGAAGCACGGATGTCAAAGCCACGTCCACCACCCTCCAGATGTTGTTCATGCAAAAGCTTCAACACTATTGGTTCTTTTGACCCAAAAAAACTGCTGGACTTTGTCCAAATAAGTGTTTCACTGTGGCGCAAATATTTTCTGGAACAAATTTTGCGCTGGGGGCACTTGAACAAAAGTGTTGCCCTGAATCTTTTGGCCATCATTTTTTCCTTGGGCAGTGTCCCAACCTTTGTCATAAAAATTGGTCGTCCCGCCCCCCATGCCTCGTCCTCCCCCCCATGGGCATGGGGCCCAAAACTGGGTGTGGTGGGAGCTTGATTTGCATCCAGACTTTTTGTCCAACGGTTAGAGGCTTTTTTCCCAACCTGACAAAAACACTTACACGGTGCCCTGCTTACACAGGTTGTGTGGTTGGGATTTGGGAGCGGTGCTTCTTTCACCTCTGAAGAATTTTTTGGCAACGCCCCCCTTCTTCAGCATTTCTGATGAAATTCTGAGAAAAATTCTCGTTTCGCGTTTTTCGAACGAATTCGGTCGCCCCCAACCAAACAGGGGGTTGACTCCTTTCAGGGGGGGGCACCTTGCCCTTTAAATTCCGTCCCCCATCTGTTTGTTCAAGACATCCCTGTGTCATTCCGATGATTTGAGCGGGTGGAAATGAAAATCGCTGGGGGAAAACAGCAATTTTTGTCCGAATGAACACTCGTTGATTTGAAGAAGTGAAATTTTGTCCCTTGTCAACTCCTTTCTGGTTACTTTTTCGTTCTGGTTCTCATTCCTCCTTTCTTTGTGAAAAATCTAAGGAAATTCCCATCTTTGCACATTACAGGTGTCCGCATGAGATTTGAAAATATTCTGAATCGTCAAAAATTCTGTCTCAAAATGTTTCCAACGGACCCCAAAAAAATTTGTTGAAAGTCTAGACGGTTTCGTTGTAAAAATCTGCCAACGAAAAGAAAATTGAGGCCCGTGACCTGAAAATCTGTTGATTTTTGCCTCATTTTCCACCGTGTGTTGGCAAGTGGACATTGTAAGGCATTTACTGCTGTGGCCTCCAAGTGGGGCCACCTGCCCACAAATTTGGGCAGTTTTTTGTTGCCTGGGGTGGCAAATAAATCTGTTTCCAATTTTATGAAATTCTGGAAGTGCTGTCTTAACCGTTGAAAAAGTTGGGGGTCCAAGGAGGAATCCCCCATGTCCATTTCCTGTCTACTATGTGGTCTGCCAGGCATTTTTTTGAAGGTACCCAGTTGACTTGGAGGTTTAGTCGGTGCTCCATTCACCATTTGAAAAATGGACTTAGCAATTTGTTGAAGGGGTCCTTTGTGCCCCGCCTCCCCTTTGGCAGGTAATAGTAAATTACCTGGTTGTCTACAGACGAAGAAACTATTGTAAAGGGGTCCTAAGCCAAAAATTGGCCAAAATTTGCGTGAGTCGGGCCGAAAATCACTGAAATACCACTTTTTGGTTTTCAGTCGAATTTAACCTAGGGAAAAGATTATTATGGTTCGGCTTGAAGGCCTGAACTCAATTTGTGACCTATCTGGGCCAATTCTTTGAAATTTTCAAGACCGGCCGACGAATTTTCCACAGTAGGATTTGCCATGTTCCCCAATTAACCTAAGAAAGTCCCCACTTGAACCCACCAATTTCCAACCCAATCTCACCCACAGGGTTCTTATCCCCACCAATGCACTTGTGAATACTACAAAAAAAACAAATTGTGTGTGCATGCAAGATACAGAAGTTGAGAAAAAATGAATTTGAAGGTGCAACTGAAAAAGCCCAAGGACCAAAAAGAAAAGATTAATTATAATGACTTCGAAGCCCGGCGGCCGCCTCAACAAAAAGCCGAGGCCGAAGGATCCGCAAAAAACTCGAACCAAGGAAGGGTTTTCATGGAGGTCCTACCCGGATCTTTCGGCAAAGGCGAGGCCCGCAAGGCAGCTTAAGCGCAAGGAAGTCAAAGAAGAAAGACAAGAAGAAATATTGAAGCTGAAGCCCCAAGCACATTGTTCAAATTGACAGCTGCAGCTGGTGGAGGGGAGCCCTGCAATGGCCCCCCAGCGCGCGGTATTGAAGCTGGTGGACCGCAGGCGGACACATACCACACACGACAATGGTGTGCCAGCATACAATCCCCAACCACAGCCCTAAGGCGTCTAAAGAACCCGAATAATTGTAGGCATTCAGAAGCGTCAGGTGGGAGAATTTCAGTGCCACAATGCATTCCATCTGCTGATTTTTCAGAAGGATCATTCTTGCCAAATTTACTTGTCGCATTACCACAGATTTTTCAGAAAAGTGAATTCCCAGCAGATTTTCGGGGGTTTCCACTGACTTTTCATACCCAAGAAGATTATTCACAGTCAACCTAGGCAATTTCAGCACAAATTACATTGATGACCCAGAATCTTCTGTAATTTTCTCAAGACTCCCCAAAGTTTTTGCCAGAGGTATGCATTTTCAGCAAGATTTATTGTGGGGGGCAGGGTCCCATTAACGAAGTGGCACACATTTTCCCTCATAAAAAAAACCCAGGCGTTTTCTCATCCAAGGATCTTTCAGTTTTCAAGTGAAAAAGGTGAATTTTCCCCTTCCCCGAACAAAAATTTCCTGTGAATTTGGCAGATTCAGCCAAAACGGTGGGAGATGGCTGATATCTTCCGTACGGGACAACTTTCCCTGGTTCCACAGATTTTTGCTGTGGTTTTCACGTTTTTTTCAGCCAATCTTGTCGGATATGGGTGGAATCCTCCGTACGGGAAATTTTTAAAATTTGTCCCCCCAGGCTGGGAGCAGGCACGGATCAGACTTTTTGGCTGGTGGAGGAGAAACGGGAATTGTCGCCTTCACACAAATTTCAGTCCCCCCCCGTGGAAATGGAGATGGAGGGGGGAAACAAAGATGCTTGGGAGGAACGTGCAAGGAGGAGAGCGCACGAAATAATTCAGTTTGAGGTACTTGGCGAAGAATGTTTTCAATTTCCCTGGGCAAAGTTGGAAAAACCTTCAGATCCCCCAGATCCAAAAATGGAAGCCGCTTTGGTCAAAAGTGATCAAAATTCAGCGGGATTCCAGCCCATTTTTACTTTGGACAACAGCGTCAAAAGGCAAGAACTTTTTGTCGAGAAATTACCAGTTTTGGGTTTGGAAAACTCAAATCAAACGCCGTTTCAGGCAGTTTCGCTTAAAATTCAAGGAGTTGTAGAAATTTCCACTTTGGTTATTGGGATTGAGAGACGCTTTTCTCAATTGGAGGGTCTCAAAATTTTCAAACGGACACAACCACAGTTTATTGCGAAAGGGGGTCAATGTGGACAGTTTTTTCCATCTGTCCAAATCGGTGGCCGCAAATTTTGTTTTCTCACCCCAAGAAGGGAGACCCACAACCCCGGCGTCGCTGTGGTGGCGGCGTCCGGGGGCCCACTCCCCCGCACCGCTGTGGTGGCGGTGCAGGGGGACCAGGCGCACCCAGTGCAGCTACGAGCACCTCACCCGGCAGCTATGGGTTGGGACCAAGCTCAGGGTTGGGAGCACGGTCGGGACATGAAGTGACGAGAAGGCCTGGGTTGGGACATGAAGGACCAAGAAGGAGAAGCCCAGAGAGAGTTCAGTGGGTTGGTTTTTCAAAATTTTCAAAATTTTCCCCCCGTCGCTGCCTACTCGGGCAACCTAGGCCCAGAGGTAGGGGGGGCTGCCTTTTCTGGGCAACAGTGCTGGAGTGGTGGTCTTGCCCAAAGGGGAGGAGCACCATAAGGTGGTCTCTACCCTCTCTTGGCAATGCCACACTTTGCACGTTCCAATTACCCAACCCACAACAGTTTTTACCCGCCTCAATCTGTTTTTTGTTTCCACCAGAATGGTGGATTTTCTTCCTGTAAGTTTGGAAGGAACAGCCTCACAAACAATACCCCGTTTGTTTGCCCCCCACCAAAACGTGTTGGACTTTCCCGTTGAAACGCATGAAAAATTTTCATCTGTGATGGTCCTGGTGCAATTTTTGCTCACAGGGATGGGGGCAGGGGTAGGGATGATGGGGGAAGGCACCGTTTTTTGTTGCCAGCTTTCAATTTTTGTTGGTATCCTTGGGGGATCTTTATGCACCCCCCCCCCCATGGTCAATAATGCAAAAGTTTTCTGCCCAGGTTGGAAATGTTTCCCAAGACCAAAGTTTTGATGGTCACCCCCTATTGGGATTCAGCCACCTGTTGGCCCCAAAAAAATATGAAATTTACAGGGACCCCCTGCCTGAAAATCACCCCCTACAGGGGTATGTTCACCAATCTCAGGGGTAACAAATTGCACCCACCCAGGTGGCCCCTGTTTTGCATGATTTGCTCAGGCAAATATTGGAGGGTAAACAAAAATTCAGGTTAAAACCATTGACGATTTCCCGGGGAGAAACCCCAGTGTAAAACGTTATCAGAGTGCTTTTGCACTTCTGTGGGAAATTTTGGAGCAAATGGGGGTGCCCCCCCCCGAAGTCACCACAGACCAAGTGGCTGACGCTTTAATACAATTACTCCAATTTTCCAAGGCCCAAGCCCGTAATGCATACAGTGCTATGCTTTTGGTTCCTGGGTTTTGTGGGCTAAGATTCCACACCCTGTTGACCTTACAAGAGGCTTTGGAACCCAAATCTGCAGAAGTATGGGCATTTTTGGGACCCACTCCCAATCCTCCTGGTGCTGGCAAAGGGGCAAATGCCCACTGATTTTTGCACATTAAGTACACAACTTATTTTTTGCTCACGAATCCTCTGTTTATACAGCCCCTCAGACTTGGCACAGATCAAACGAACCGCCGGTGTGTTGGGTAGGGCACCCCACATCAAAATTAAGCGTAAAGGGCAAAATTTCACAAGTGGGAAAGGGTTGTGTCACTACCCCAGTGCCCCCAAATCAGTCCCTTTTATTTAATGATGTCTTATGTGGTTGCCACACGTTCATTCATCAGACCTGGGGGCCCCCGTCTGATTTCATTAAAACCCCCTTCAGGGCCGTAAGTGCAGACACCGTTTCTGCTATCACCAAAGACTTTTTGTCAAGGTTACCCCCAGGTATGGAGGGGCCCACTCCACCAGAGGGGCAGGAGTTGGTTTACTCAAAAAAATGGGCCTTTCTGCCCAAGAAGTTTGTCAAATTGGGCAGTGGAGGGGGTGGGTGCCCAAGGTGCTTTGAGAATTCCCTGGCCCCCAAAATTCAGTGCAGAAGCAGGTCTCACAAGGGCAAAGTGCGGAGCCCGAGGTGTCACGCACTCCCTCGGGGCAAAACGCCTCGGGGGGGCGGGGCACCGCGGGCGAAGCACAAAGACCTTGCGAGCCTGACCCCCCTCCCCGCCCGTAAAAAGAAAATGTGTCTTCAAAAGCCCTCGGCCAGAAAATGGGGGCCGGGGAACCCCCCAAGGGGCAAGAAGTCACGTCGCCAAGGCGGAGCAGCATCGTCAGCCAACTCCGACGAGGCAGCACTAAGCAGGGACTCCTAACCCAGCGGGCCAGAACAATCACAACAAACCGCCTGCGAGCAAGGCATGGCCCCTCACAAGGGCAAAGTGCGGAGCACGAGGTGTCTTTTTAGAGGGGTGACGTCGGGACGACTGCCAGCGCGAAAAGCAGGAGACAAAGAGCAATACCCCGCAGGCCCCATCGAGCGCCCAAGGAGCAAGTGGGGCAGCTAATCAGCTCCAATGAGGCGGCACGTGGCAGGGGCCTAACCCAGCGCGCCAAAATCCAAACAGAACAGGAAAAAACAAATTCGTAGAAGTTGGCCATTCACTGCAATTCCACATCCAGCAAAGGGTCCTCAACGGTACAGGAGTGCACTGAATATTCGAATGCACAGACACATTGCAGGAATCCGCGCCACAGGCCAAACAGCACCTGCGGGATGGTAAGGCGGAGCCGACTGGCACTGCCAGGGGATCCCACGCCCCCAAAAACCAACAGCAATGTGAAAAAAATGGGTTGTTGTTTGACTCCATCCAACAACCATGTGCTCACAAAACCTATCCCGCTGGCGATGTCTGCACCTTCAGACAAAACAAAAAAAAACAAAACAGGTGTCGTCAATAAAACCATCCATTTTCCTTCCATGGCAGCGTTTGGTGAAAGGAATTAGCAGAGAAGCTCCTTTGGCTGGAATGGGATTGCAGTTGGGGCTGGGGGGATAGACACAAGCATGCGGACCAGGCTGTTTTTTTTACCAACCCCGGGAGGGGGGCTTGGGTGCCTGCCCAGGCAGGCACTCCCCCCCTCCCCGCTGGGGGGGGGGTCGGATTTCGGCCTGTGCCCAGGCAGATTCGTTTGAAAACAGGCCATTTTTGGATCCCCGGTGCCTTCGGTGCCGGGGTCTGTGCTAGGGCACTTTTGGCCGTGTGCCCTACCCCCCCCCCCCGGGGGGGTCGGATCGGGAGTGCCTTGGAGTGCCTGTCCAGGTCCAGGCAGGCACCCCCCCCCCGGGGTGGGGTCAGCACCACCTTAAAAACAGCCTGGTGCGGACCCCAAGAAACACAAAAAAAATGAAAAGTTAATAAATTGAACAATCAAATGTACTTTGAGGATACCCTCCAAAGCTCTTGCCATTGATTTTTGGGGGGTTAAAAGCTCAATGGCTGAACAGCTGAATGGCAAACCCTTTGCACAAGGCGTATGCCTTGAGGTAAAGGAAGGTGAGATGGCTGAAATGGTGGATGAACGATGGAGAGAATCAGTGGTCTGACCTTGGCCATGTGAAATATGAAAAATAATAATAATACAAAATATGAAGAAAAAAAATATGCAAAATAAGCCTGAGTCAAAAAACCTTTTTTGTTTCTTTGGGGGGGGGGGGGATGGGCGATGGTCCAAGGATGCCAAAAATCACTTTCTGCCCCGAATCGACCTGTTTTTTAATCTTTGCAAAATTCAGAGGGGTTTTTTTTAAAGCAAATAAAACCACGTCCCAGAAAATTCAATGAAAAATTCACAAAAAATGGCCGAAAAAAATGGCCATGCCGGGGGCAGGATGTATGGAAAGCCTTGAGGGGGGGGGGTCCAGACTCCCCAATGCAGAGGGGGGGTTGGACGCAGGCTCCCAGGCTATTGCTCTAGGACCCGGGGGGTCCACTGGCAAGCCATTTTGCTGGACAATGGGAAAAAATGGACTAGCTAGACCCGGACCCCCCACCAGGGAGGACCAGGGGGTCCGGGGGCCCCCCTGACTGGAAAAAATTTACCTCCGCACTGCGCGCCGAGGTGGAAATGAGGTTATTAGTGCATTGTGCATTTTTGGCTGATTTTGTTCCCAAAAAAAATCTCAAAAATGGCCAAAAAATGGGTGCTTTCGGGCCAATTTTGGGGTCAAAAAATTTCGGCGCTTCGTGCGGGTCACTGGAAAAATTTTTCCACCAGCTCTGCAAGACCCCCCCCTATGTTGCACAAAGGCTTCTTGTTTGTTTATGGCCGGCGCCAAGCACCTCCGGTCATCCATGCCCTTGGGCCCAGCATCGCCCAGCATCGCCCAGCATCGCTCAGCATCGCCCAGCATCGCCCAGCATCGTCTTTGGAGCCCTTGAAGGTGTACCTTTTCTGCCTGCTGCTTTTGCCGCTCTTGCCCACTTTTGGCTACTTTTGGCTATCTTTGGTTGCTTTTTGACCACTTTGACTGCTTTTTTGAACACTTTTGCCCACATTTGCTGCCTTTTGACCAATTTTGACTGCTTCTTGACCACTTTTGCTGCTTTTTGCCCACTTTTGCCCATTTCCAACCACCTT
>CAAHFI010721356.1:0-10396 GCA_900893395.1 Euglena gracilis
TATCTCTGAAATGAAGCAAAATCAAAGGAAATGTCCGGAGACCTAAATTGAAGCCCTTGGAACACCAACCTAACAAGTATTTTGATTTCCGCGCAACTCCCCGCCTAGCCCGAGTTACGGTTATTTTTCGGCTAATTTTGCCATTTTGTACGGCCTGTTTTGACTCAGCTGTTTTCGGTCATTTTTGGGTGAGAAATTCGAAAATTTTTTAAAACCCAAAACGATTTTTTTGGCCTCCGGACCCCGAAAACCTGTTTTTGAGCTGAAATTGAGCGTTTTTCGACCCCCCCCCGGCGCCCCGTTTTCGGCCCGAAGCCCATGGAGTTTGGGTCAAAACGGGTTAAAAAAGGTCGAAAAAAATCGATTTTTTTTGCTTGAAAACGATGTTTTGGGCCTCCAGACCCGGACAGCCTGTTTTGAGCCGAAAATGAGCGTTTTTCGACCCCCCGGCCCTGTTTCTGGATTATTTCTGTGTAAAAAATAATCGAAAAAATCCAACAAAAGGGGTATGGGGGGTATTGGGGGGTCTCTGAGCTCTTAACATTTCAAAAATTACTGTAAATCGCTGAAAGTTACCGCAAATTGCATGTGTGCGAAATTTTACAATGCTGGTCTTTTTGGCCTTCCATTACGTGCAAGTCCCATTCACACACCTACGGCCGACCAGGGCCGACCAGGGTCGACCAGGGCCGACCAGGGTCGACCAGGGCCGACCAGGCGACCAGGGCCGACTATGATTTTCAGGACCCCCGTAGGTGGGGGTTCCAACCAGGGCCGACCAGGGCCGACCAGGGCCAACCAGGGCCGACCAGGGCCGACCAGGCCGACCAGGGCCGACTATGATTTTCAGACCCCCATAGGTGGGGTTCCGACCAGGGCCGACCAGGGCCGACCAGGGCCGAGCAGGGCCGACCAGGGCCGACTATGATTTTTCAGGACCCCGTAGGTGGGGTTCCGACCAGGGCCGACCAGGCGACCAGGGCCGACTTGCGTGTGGTTGGCCGACCGAAGGGAATGGATGAAGGAGTTCGGCAGCTTTCCCTCTGGAACAAGCACCTCTGATGATGCTGGCGATGCAGGGCGATGCAGGGCGATGCTGGGTGATGCTGGATTTTTGGAGACAGAGGTGGGGTTCCGATGCTGGCCATGCTTTTTTTTGGAGGCTGAAGTGGGTCCATATTGGGCCCATACTGCTGGGTACACCCCTTCATGTCTGCCCATGCCTCTGCCTCTGCTGCCGTGCTGGACCTCTCTGTCCCCTCCGGGAGGCGTGTGACTCCTCTGGAGCCGAAGGTATCGTACCCCTGCTGCATACCTGCGTACAGACTCCACATTGGTGCTTCGTACCTGAGTCAACGATGTTCCTCCCTGGCTCGTCTGGCCTTCCCTGAGTGACTCCCTGGAGTGGATGCTTTGGTGGGAGAGGGAGGTTATGGGGGAATCTTAAGTTGTGGGATAAACGGGCGACTGTAGTTGGGTTGTGGGCATGTGCATGATCATGTGCATCCGTGGATGCTTGTAGGGCATGTGAATCCGAGAATGCTTGTGGGGTGCGCATGTGCGCATGTGTATGGTGCGCATATTGCGCTTTTGGAAGGATTGGCATCGAACGAGCCGCGAATTTAATACACAAAGTCGCGAGTTGGATGTCGAGGAAGGTTGGTTGGAGGCCTAGAAGCGGGACCCCCGGGAAGTGTGACCCCAAAGGCCTTTGCTGACTAGCGTCCTCTCCTTCAGTGGAGGAAGCTGCGTGGTCGGGAGAAGCACGACTGGCAGTGGTTGCTGCTGCTGGTGAGGCAGCGGTGGGACTGGCTGGAGGAGCTGCGGGTGCTGGAGGGTGAGGTGGTCGTGTTGCAGTACCTTCCAGTGCCCCTGCTGTATTTGTGTGCCTGAATTTTGGTCTTCGGTTATAGGGCACCATTGGATGGCTCTAGGTGATGCAGGGCGATGCAGGGCGATGCATGGCGATGCGGGGCCCAAAGGTGGGTGACCGAAGGTGCTTGCCAATGGAGGCCTTATGGGGCACTTCCTTTTGATCTGGCGAGACAATTCAGAAAATCATTGCGTCCCTTCACATTTTTTTTGTGAAGGATACCCCCACCTATGGCCGACTATTTGCCGACCAGGGCCGACCAGGGCCGACCAGGGCCGACCAGGGCCGACCAGAGCACCAAATGGGAAGTGGCCATAGGTGCCTGGTCCCATTAAGAGCTCAGCACTATTCAATGCCTGTTTCCCCCTTCTGACCGGAGAGGGGGTCCAACCCCCCACCCCCACCTGCCCTTATATCGAAGCCTGCTCAGTGGGGTGGGGTCTCATTTGGGGGAGCTTTTTTTCTTGACCGATCCAGGGCCCAGTGTATCATCCGCCAATTGTCAAGTTCTGGTGGGTGTGTATTACTATGTATTGTGTGCGTGCGTGCGTGCGTGCGTGCGTGCGTGCATGCGTGCGTGCATGCGTGCGTGCGTGCGTGTGTGCGTGCGTGCGTGCGTGCGTGTGTGTGTGTGTGTGTGTGTGTGTGTGTGTGTGTGTGTGTGTGTGAGCATGTACACGCGCACCTGCACACCTCACCTGCTCATATTTGTGCATGCAGCTTTGTGCAGCTGCATGAGTACAATTGAGGGCATGCGCAGCTCATTTGTATGTGCCATGTGCAACTGGAATGCCACCGACGGTGCAAGTGGGGCTGCCACCACCCGCTTTGACTTCCGCATCCCCCTGGGGCTGTTCTCGGTGGCGGACCACGACCTGCCACCACCACTACATCACGGCCAACTACGGGCAGTACGTCATGTTTTGGGATCGGGTGCTGGGCACCTACAAGTCCCCTGCCTCCCAGGCCTCCTGGCTGCACGACAGTTCAAAGAATTACAAAATGATTTGGCATGTGCGTCCCATTGAAGAATGCAATTCTGCAGGTGCTTGGCAACATGTTGGTTGTCAATTGTGAAGTAGTCAAAAACCACAGTACTTAATGAAGATGATCTGTTTCGATATCTGAAACAAGGCGTCGCTTGAGCCAGGGGCCCCACTCCCTGGGGTGGGTTCCAACTCAGGCTGCTTGGCTGCTTCCAACCACCAGTCTTTTTCTGGCGAGATTACCGTGGGAGGTGGAATCACATGGGAGCTTGCAGCCTTGGAGCCAGCACCTCGCACACCCCATACGCAGAGAACCCAAAGCTGCCCAACTCAGGTTCATGCATAGGGGACCCGAGCGAGGCGCTTTCGTGTGCATCTGAACCTAAAGCACAGGAAGCACACAACCCTGGAAAATTGGGGCTGGCTAAAAAAATGTTTCTTTCTGACCCCTTTGTCATCTTCTTTGATGTGTTCCAACCCTCACCATCCAAATTGAACAATGGAAACCGAAGCCATGCATTTGGGAGTGTTTCCATGATTTTCCTTCTATCTCCACTCCTTCTTGGCCTGTGGCCTGCACCACTCTGGCGAAGGCGGCCAAGAAGGCATCGTAGGCCCGAAGGCACACTGCGACCTCCCTCCCCCCTCCTTTGGTCCCTTGGTTCGGGACTTCCTCTCCACAAAGGAGCACCTGCGTCATGTTTATACGTGGGGGGTACATTTAAAGAGGGAGGATCCTGGCAGGAGTGATGCAATTACTCCTTTCGTTTCCTCCATCAGGAATTCCTAATCCGAGGGACCCTTCTGGGGGGTCCAGCCAGGTCCAGCCGAGGACGTTTTTCTTTCTTTTTCGCCAGCAGCTCTCAGCCGGGCTGCGGACCTCCAGTGTTGAGTGAAACTTTGGCCAACCCGGGCTTTGCTGAGCTGGACCAAAAAAATGGGGCTAAAAGGATCAAAAATGGCGGGTTTGGGAATTCTTTTGGGTTTTGGGTTTTTTGCCCATTTTTGGATCCACTCTGGCAGCTTGTAGAAACCCCTTACCTCACTTGGGAGGGTTTAGCCAGCACCTTTTTTTTCTCAGCCCCCCTGCCCCCGTCCCATCCAGGTTCTTGCTAACAGGGAAGTTTGTTTGGGGGCCTCTCGGTGCCAAGGGTGGTATGGTTTGGTATGGCAGGGTGGTGTGTTCTGGGGGTATTGTCAAGGTTATTATACCCGATTCATCCATCCAACCTTATGTTCTGGAATTGCAGGCCCTTTTCTGTTTTCTACCGTCGCAGGTGCGATATCTCCTGCGCTTTACCTTGCGTCGTGGAACATGTGCACATCCGTCTGTGCTTGCGGTGCATGCGGCGTTTCCTCCCTCCCTCCTGACTGTGACCTTCACATTCTGGGATGCCCGACTACAGAGGGGCTCCCTCCGGACACACAGGGTCTCCCTGTTAAACCGTTGCTCTCACCGCTGGCTGACCAATGTGAATATAAATGATCGCACCTACTCCTTGTTGGTTGTGCATGCTTTCTGCTCAAAAATTGGGGGAGAGAACAAGAGAGGTCCAATAAAGACATCTTCAGTCCACTACAGTGTCTATTTGTGCAGTTTCGACGGAATCTCAAATTTCTGTGGTGACCCGATGTCTCTTTTGAGTGCCTCAGAATCAATGCAAAACAACTGTGACATGTTCTGTTGGAGGGTTCTCAGGCCAGATGCCTCAGGGATCCAAGAAAGCACCATATTTGAATATTTTTGTTCCACGCTTCTTTAAAAGGACTCAAGAGGGATGAAATCTCTTTTTCCCCACGCCCGATCTGCTCGGTCGTTGTTACAAAGGAGAAAAATTCAGCCTTCATCCATTAAAATTTTTCTGATGAGCAATCCCTGCCTTGAGGAGATAGATAGCCTGCAGGGGGCCCACCAAGCATCATCTGAAGAATTGCTGATGGTATTTTTGCAATTATTCAAGATATCTCCCACACAGGCCAGAAATGCCTATTCAGGTGTCCAACTCCTGCCAGAGGTGGGAGGGGCCACCTGAGGGTTGACATATTGTCTCCCCACCAAGGGCTTCCCTGCACCCAGGGAGAACCCTCACCAGAGATGATTAATAGGGGCAGCGCCACCTTTGCCTTTGGGAAAAGCTGCAAACTTACGTGTCAACCGTTCTGGCCTTGAAAATTCTCGTTGACTTTCTCAGTTTCAAATTCTCAATTTCACTTCTTGTCTTGTGCATTGGGTTCTTGATTCTATATAATTGAGAATTCTGGTCTGTGGAACAAAAAGGCAAAATTGAATCAAGGGGGGAACACCAGGGGGGTGGAGAAACTGCACACGGGCCGGTCAAAAACTGCACTTGCAAAAAAACTGCAAAAAACTGCAAAAAACTGCAAAAAACTGCACTTCAACAAAAATTAGCAATAAACAAGCTAAAATGATGTGCATATGCAAAACAACGTAAATTGCGACCACATGAGCACACCCCAATTCACCTAACTTTTTTTTGCGCAGCTTTGGAGCTTATGACGACAAAAATGGAAGCAATCAAACAAGGAACACTGCACATGGCTTTTCATGCATTGAAAATGCAAGTCATGTGTTTGGATGCCGGGCCACACCACTTTTCCTGCGCCAAAACTTGTACCGACCATGCCCACAAAAATGACAAACAGTTTCCTTTCTAAATATGGAAAAAATGCACATATATCCATACACAAAAAACCCTTGGCCGCCTCACATGCTTGCCAACGATCATTCGCCTAGGAAAAAAGCAAAAAAAAAACATCACCGAAAATGGAAAGTGAACGCACTCATTAGGCATGGGGGGGGAGGTACGACGCAATCCGGTGTGTTGAAAACTTGCGGAATGCGGAATGCGACCCATCAATTCGCCTTTTGATGTTCAGGAGCGACTTTCCAATCCGGGGACAAAGTGGTCATTTTCGCAAACACTATACTTTTGGTCACAATAAGATCCCAGAGCGACGAGCCTTCACCCACTTCGCAAACACGCTGACGGGGCGTTGATCGTTGCTAACCGGTCACCCCTAATATGTGCGCATTGGCGTTGGCCACCGGTGCGGTGTGATTAAACTCACATTGTTCTTCATTCTCCCCAAGGCAGCCTGTCAGTATTACACAGCTCTTGGAAACGTGCAATGATTTCTTGTTTTGTGGCATTCTTGAAGATGGAAAAGCAATGCTCGGCCGAGCGTTCTGTTGCTTCTTCCATAGTCTCGTAAAAGAGGACTGGGTCAGCTTCCTCTTTTGAGGAGGGGCCCGTGCCTCAAAGGCAGCAGGGGCAAGGGATTTGGGAACAGGCAGCCGCAACAACGGCGCAAACGGATCATACACATAGCCCTTCACCTCACGCAGCTTAATGTGACTACCCTCATCGGTGGGCCACAAATAGCCACGCAAAACTGGCATCCGCCGTCCCTGGTTCGGCACGGCCCTCCAGGCGGGCACCCAGTTCCTCAACATCCACTCCGTGTCTCTGGCTTCTCTGGCTTCCGGCTGCCGCTGAAACTCTGTGCTGTCTCTGGCAGGTCCCTACATACAAGATTCTGTAGGAACCTGCATTCATCCATCGGTCCACCCACTCATGCACCTCGAATGACGACGGCAGAGCGTGCTGTCCAGCAAATTGAGATGTCTTTTGGATGAGGCGCAATTTTGTCACCCTCTCTCCTCAGTCTTTGACACCCCATCCACCAGCTCATCATCGCTGCCATCGGACAGGACGTCCACGTCCGCCGAGGAAGGGGACGGATCCTATAAACCCCGGGGGGTCTATAAGTGGGTGGGGTTTAATTGTGGACTTGTCACCAAAACAACAAAATAAACATCTCAGGTTTCTTCAAAACTGGATCAAAAAAAAAACTGCAAAAAACTGCACGTGTGCAGTTTTTTCAGAAAAAAATCTGCAAAAAACTGCAAAAAACTGCAAAAAACTGCAAAAAACCAAAACGTGAAAACTGCAAAAAACTGCAAAAACTGCCGGTGCATATTTTCGATAACACACCCACGGACAACCTCCCTGGGGAGGGAAACGTCGACCCAGCCATCCCCAAATCATCAAAACATCTTCAAAAACTTTCCGTCTGGGAAAAAAACGCTGGCTGGGAAAAATGCTGATGGACCGGGAGGGTTACGGTAGGAGGAGGCTCCGTAGGAGGAGGCTCTAGAGCCTCCTCGAACGATGTTCGAGGGGGCTCTAGAGCCTACTCGAACGATGTTCGAGGTCGTTCGAGGAGGCTCTAGAGCCTCCTCGAACGACGTTCGAGGAGGTTCGAGGAGGCTCTAGAGCCTACTCGAACGTAGTTCGAGGAGGTTCGAGAGGTTCGAGGAGGCTCTAGAGCCTCCTCGAACGTGGTTCGAGGAGGTTCGAGGAGGCTCTAGAGCCTCCTCCTACGTACATACATCTGGGTATCAGGAGTCTAGGAAATTTTTTTTCAAATTTATCTCTCCATCTGTGAGTCTCTCTCTCTCTCTCTCTCTCTCTCTATGAATGTTTCCCAGTGTCATTCCTGTATCTGCAATAAACCGCCACCAGGTCACGGCGAGCGGTGCATAAAATCAAGGCAAACAACACATATTGTCTGCTGTCACAGGTGCGGCAGGGTGCCACACGACGGCAGACAACGGACAGCACGTCAATTCAGCATGGATTTCCATTGACCAGATGAAGGACCGATTGACAGGCTGAAAGATTGATGATTCATCCGTGATAAACTGTGCCTACAGGGACCAGCTACCCAAAGAGGCGCCCAACTAGGGTTAATACACATTGGGGGACCCTCGCTCGGCGCCTTCGGCGCTCGCTCGGGTCCCCCAATGTGTATTAACCCTAGTTGGGCGCCTCTTTGGGTTCGCTGGGGCCCCTGTAGACACCAATTTAACGACGATGAGGGGATGGGACGGGACAGTTTGTCTGTGCATGTTCACCCTAACCCTATCCCTTCAATTAACAGCAGAACCCCCTTTATCTGCCAAATTTTTGTGTGTGCATGTTCACCCTAACCCTATCCCTTCAATTAACATCAGAACCCCTTTATCTGCCAACTTTTTGTGTGTGCATGTTCACCCTAACCCTATCCCTTCAATTAACTTCAGAAAAGCCTTTATCTGCCAAATTTTTGTGTGTGCATGTTCACCCTAACCCTATCCCTTCAATTAACATCAGAACCCCTTTATCTGCCAATTTTTGTGTGTGCAGTTCACCCTGCCAAATTTTTGTGTGTGCATGTTCACCCTAACCCTATCCCTTCAATTAACATCAGAACCCCCTTTATCTGCCAAATTTTTGTGTGTGCATGTTCACCCTAACCCTATCCCTTCAATTAACAGCAGAACCCCTTTATCTGCCAAATTTTTGTGTGTGCATGTTCACCCTAACCCTATCCCTTCAATTAACATCAGAACCCCCTTTATCTGCCAAATTTTGTGTGTGCATGTTCACCCTAAACCCTATCCCTTCAATTAACAGCAGAACCCCCTTTATCTGCCAAATTTTTGAGTGCATGTTCACCCTAACCCTATCCTTCAATTAACATCAGAACCCCCTTTATCTGCCAAATTTTTGTGTGCATGTTCACCCTATCCCTATCCTTCAATTAACTTCAGAAAAGCCTTTATCTGCCAATTTTTGTGTGTGCATGTTTACCCTGCCAATTTTTGTGTGTGCATGCTCACCCTAACCCTATCCCTTCAATTAACATCAGAACCCCTTTATCTGCCAATTTTTGTGTGTGCATGTTCACCCTAACCCTATCCCTTCAATTAACTTCAGAAAAGCCTTTATTCTGCCAAATTTTTGTGTGTGCATGTTCACCCTAACCCTATCCCTTCAATTAACATCAGAACCCCTTTATCTGCCAAATTTTTGTGTGTGCATGTTCACCCTGCCAAATTTTTGTGTGTGCATGTTCACCCTAACCATATCCCTTCAATTAAAGCAGAACCCCTTTATCTGCCAAATTTTTGTGAGTGCATGTTCACCCTAACCCTATCCCTTCAATTAACATCAGAACCCCTTTATCTGCCAAATTTTTGTGAGTGCATGTTCACCCTAACCTATCCCTTCAATTAACATCAGAACCCCTTTATTGCCAAATTTTTGTGAGTGCTGTTCACCCTAACCCTATCCCTTCAATTAACATCAGAACCCCCTTTATCTGCCAAATTTTGTGAGTGCATGTTCACCCTAACCCTATCCCTTCAATTAACATCAGAACCCCTTTATCTGCCCAATTTTTGTGTGTGCATGTTCACCTGCCAAATTTTTGTGTGTGCATGTTCACCCTAACCCTATCCTTCAATTAACATCAGAACCCCTTTATCTGCCAAATTTTTGTGTGTGCATGTTCACCCTAACCTATCCCTTCAATTAATATCAGAACCCCTTTATCTGCCAACTTTTTGTGTGCGCATGTTCACCCTAACCCTATCCCTTCAATTAACTTCAGAAAGCTTTATCTGCAAATTTTTGTGTGTGCATGTTCACCTAACCCTATCCCTTCAATTAACATCAGAACCCCTCCTTATCTGCCAAATTTTTGTGTGGCATGTTCCCCCTAACCTGACCTCGGACATGAAACAGGTAGGGATAAAGCCAATCTGCAGGTGAACATTTTGCAGGTAGGCAGGCGCAGTCATTAAATTTGCAAACAACAAAGGAGCAAAGATGGAGATGCACAGCAGGAAGCATCCCAAAACCACAGAATCTCTCTCTCCCTCCCTCTCCTCCCTCTCTCTCTCTCTCTCTCTCTCTTCTCTCTCTCCTCTCTCTCTCTCTCTCTCTCTCTCTCTCTCTCTCTCTCTCTCTCTCTCTCTCTCTCTCCTCTCTCTTCTTGATTGGTATGGACGGGGGATTCTGTGTGGTGGGGGTGGGCATGGGAGGGGATGGGGAGGAGGTGGGGGAGGGCCGCAGTCTCTTCTCTCTCTCTCTCTCTCTCTCTCTCTCTCTCTTCTCTCTCTCTCTTCTCTCTCTCTCTTCTCTCTCTCTCTCTCTCTCTCTCTCTCCTCTCTCTCTCTCTTCTCTCTCTCGCAGAAAATAGAAGCACGGTCTCCTGATACGGTGAAGCATATACACGAAGGAGAGGCTCGAGATTTCGTTCGAGGAGGCTCTAGAGCCTCCTCGAAAACCTCGAACCACGTTCGAGGAGGCTCTAGAGCCTCCTCGAACGACCTCGAACCATGTTCGAGGAGGCTCTAGAGCCTCCTCGACATGGTTCGAGTAGGCTCTAGAGCCTACTCGAACGCAGTTCGAGGAGGCTCTAGAGCTCTCGAACGCCTTTTAAGCCCCCCCTAGAGGGGGGGGGCTTAAAATGTTCGAGAGGCTCGAGGTCGAGCGTTCGATCTCGAGCCTCCTCCTACGGTTACCCCCCCCCCCGACTGGACCCCCCCTTGCCAGGCTGGACCGAAAACAGCAAAAAAGCCAAAATCCTGCTGGGTCGTATTCCTTGAGCAAAAAATTCGAGGGTGAAAACCCTCAAACTGTCACAAAAGACGACTTTTGGCGTCTCGCTCGGGTGCCCATGTTTT
>CAAHFI010721442.1:0-13723 GCA_900893395.1 Euglena gracilis
ATGCAAGGCATCAAAACAAAGTCTTCCAAGACGTTTTGAACAAGGTATTCAGCTTATTGCCACCTACAAAGTGAAATGGCAATTTTTTGGTTGAATTAGGCTTCGCTCTTCCTAATTTTTGCTGTAGCAAGCCGCCCTCCCACACTGGTATGGTTGCCAAGATGCCCCCAAAGAACCTGCCAGTTGTTAGTACTTAGTAGCACCAATGGTGCAACCATGTGGCACGTCAACCCCGCCAGCGCGTCCGCAGCACCACGAAAACATTTATGGTTCACAAAATTTGCATGGTACATATTGCACATTAAGTGGTGTGTTCCATGCGCATTTGCAAAGTTTACCGAATAACACACTTGGTGCAACCTCTGGAGTGTCTGCAACATGGCGCTATTTCGCGCCCGGGCCCAACCTCAATGAATACCACCGATGGGCCACGGGTTGCTCGGAAAGATTTTCAAGGAGCCCTCGCAATCGCGAACAAGGTAATGTCCGATTGGGACGGTGACCACACAACGCAT
The DNA here is from genome assembly GCA_900893395.1 of Euglena gracilis. Taxonomy (NCBI): domain Eukaryota; phylum Euglenozoa; class Euglenophyceae; order Euglenales; family Euglenaceae; genus Euglena; species Euglena gracilis. The sequence continues at coordinate 516 of CAAHFI010721442.1, forward strand.
GGAAACAATTTTTCCGCGACTGAAAATAATACTGGGATTTGAAGGGACCAACCCAAGACAGAAACCCGGAGGTATTTCAAGATGTAGTTTATTGATTGACCACCAAAGGATGAAAAAGAACGCGCCAGACAATTGGTCATTCGCGGGCGCATTTCTTTGAGGACTTGGTCGATCAATATGCTTCATCATGCTCTAGTCTAGTTTCCAGAATCAATCTGGAAAAAAAAATGGAGACAATCACGTCCCCCGGACCGCAAATGGAAGCCGATCCACTTTTGGTACTCAAAGTGGCTTTGGTTGGCAGCCGAAGTGGATGAGTTTGGGGAAACACAAACCAAGAAACGACTTGATGCAGTATTTCTGTGCTACATCCCCAAAATCATTAAAGGAATTGACCGCAGCAGGGTGTGTGCGGCGGACGGCAGAGCCTACGACAGTGGTAGGTGTGCAACAGCAGGACCAGTGTGGTCCGGATAGATTATTGGTTAAGGTGTTGGCCTCACACGCGGGAGGTCGTGCGTTCGAGACCCAGGTCCCCCCGTGTGAGTCGCGGTCGATCACGTACGGGCAGACGGCATACCGCGGGGATCGATAGGCTCACCTTCGTCCGTGTACGTGGTAGCAGAGGAGCCCGACCAATGGCACACGAAACCGGACATTAGAGCCTGACCCCACGACATGTGGAAGGCAGAGACAGATGCGCCGAGTCTTGAGAAACTGGAACTCCTAGGCGAGCGGCAGGGCGACGATCGGTCCCCCCTACACCTTCGGCGGCCACTTCGGTGTGCCTGCCGGCAGGTGGAGATGAAGAACACCTGCAGAGTGAAGGCGATGGTGAAGGGGCGGATAATGTCCTCTGCGCTGCTCTTCCTACTCCTGCTCAGCCCCAACCAGACGACGCACCCGCAGGGGATGTACGTATGGTTTCACCGCCTGTGCCGTAGGCTGAACCACAAGTCGACGTGGCTGGTATGGTTGCCAAGGATGCTCCCAAAGAACCTGCCAGTCCCTCAGTTCGCCCCTCATTACGAGGCCGTGTGCTCGGCGCCGTGTTGAATGGCATTACTACCGTGGCCGCTGCACTAACGCCACGAAGTGGAGGTGCGGAATTAAGCCCCGCCTCTGAGGCTGTGGAGGTACCAGATGTTCTTGACCCTGCACATCCATCTCCTGCAACACTGCAACCACTGACAGGGGATTAACCACAACCGACAGAGACATCCTTCGCACCTGATACAATCAAAGAACCTCCTGCAGCACCTGCGTCAACAGTCACGTCACGGAGGATTAACCTCCAGTGGCAACAGCAGCCGTCGAGATCGAAGTGAGGGAAATACCCCACGACCACCGACACCGCGCAGGATCCCAGGAGTACCGAGGACGATGGCAAAGTTTCTGGGAATGCCAGCAGCTGTGGAAGCACCGATTCTGGTGTCGACAACAGTACCGCGTCCCGTCGGGCACTATGAAACTGCACGGGCGGCTGCCGGCAGAGCAGTACCAATAACGCGCGTCACCTCCTCGGGGTGTCATGCGACATGAGTAGGCCGCCCACATCGGCTCTTGCCCCAGCAGTGCAGGGATCCAAGCCGGGTGCTACACCCTGTTAGCCCCCTGCTAAAGGCAGCGATGGGAAACCACCACCGAAAGACGGCACTGGTGGCCAGACCGAGTACAGCCGAAAGGCAACGACGGTGCACGACTATTCGGCCGTCGATTCGTTGGGATACGGCGAGAGCAAATCAAAAGGTAAGGCTCGTGACGGCCAAGCACAATCGTCTGCCGCAATGGCGACGGGCGAGGAGCAGGACGAAATTGCTTCGCTCCCTGCGCCTCCGGATGCCCAGCTCTGTGTCAAGGATATCTTGACCGGCCTAGGAACCGTAGAAGCACGGACGAAGCAGATGGCTGCTATTCAGCACCAGAAAGGGTCACTGAATAGATGGATTCAGCAGTTGTTCGTCAAAGGAGAGCCCTTCCACTATGCCCAATAGCATACTTTGACGTTCTGGAACAGCCACTAACCCCGAGTACTGGCATTGTTCTTCAGAGAAGACGTGTAACAGGCAGCCGTAATGCACACGTACTGTGTATGCAGGTATAAGACTACGGCCAGATTTAGTTCTCAGCCTCATACACAGTACTTTGTTGGATGGCATTCCTAAAGATGGCCGACGTCCTGAAATAGTCAGCCACGCTCTATAGAGCAAAGCCTTATTTGGTTCTTCTCTCCACAGGTATTATTATTTATTCTCTATTCTCTGTTCTTTATTCTCATCTCTTTATTCCCTGTTGTTTTCTTCGGTTGTCATCATGTCAAATTCGCTCATTCAAAGTGCTGAAAGGACTGCCAAATCACCTGTCGTTTGTTTGTCACCTACAAAAGAGCTTTCTTGCCTGCCTTGTGCTTTGCTTGTTAAGCTTGTTAAAAGGAAAGTCAACGTTTCAGGTTCTTTTTGTGTCTTAATGCCAATTTTAGTTTCCTAAGTAGGCGGCGCAACCAGAGGTGAAAGCGAGGAAAGCAGGGTTGGACGTACACTTGGAAGCATTTAAGTTTTTGATTTTTTTGACCTCAAACGGTTGTGTGGTACACTGACTATTGGCGATACAGGCACCACAAGCCGTTTACGGCAAGAGCCGTACACACGCACGTCTCATCTGAAGGTTTTGATCATTGTACGATGCTTCAACCCTCAGAGTTCAGGACTCTGCATACTATTTTTATTTAGCTTTCCCCCTTTTTTTTCATTTGTTCCCCCATATTACACTTGGTTTTGGTGGTTCATACAAAAATGCAGAGCACAACGCCAAGGTCCACCGACTGCGCCGCATTGGTTGGTGCACTTCGAGGACTTGAAGTTGCGGCATCTTTGACAAGCTCCAATGTGCATTCCCAACCCCAACGGGGCACGCGCAAAGCATTGTCACTTAACAGGTAATCCCCCTATTCAGTGTGTGACACAACTATCGGTGTCTGTGTCGAGTAGCCATCCCCCTTCCTAAAGGACTCCCCACACGTATCGGTGTCACGGATTAGGGAGCAGCCCAGTGCCAAACGGGCACAACCACGGTTGTTGGAAATCCGATCGGCTGACGGCTATTCCCCCCGGCGAGAAGTATTGGTGCCGATAGCACATTTAACCCCGAGGCGGTTGTGCCGCGACAACTTTTTGTGCAGGGTTGGTTTTAAACAGCATGTGTTTTTCAAGCCCACCCCTGCACTTCCCCACCCCAAATCCGACTGGACAAATACCGAAATCAAAAATGATGTGGGGGAGTTGGTAAATATTTACAACATCCTGTTACCGTGAATCAGAGAATTGTCGCAAATCTCCCAGTGGAGCACCCCCTTATGTGTAAATCTCCCATGTACACCAATATGTAGCAGACTGCGCTATGACACCTAAAAAGGTTTTGTATTTTGATGAAAACAACCAAAAGGTCGTATTAAACAAGCTGGATTTCCTCTAGGCTTATGTCCGTGATGTTGGTGAATTCCTTTAATGAGGTTCGGGATGTGGCACAGAAATACTGCATCAAATTGTTTCTTGGTTTGTGTTTCCCAATCCTCATCCACTTCGGCTGCCAACCCAATCCACTTTGAGTTGCGGGATTGTGTCTCACTCATGGCTTCAGTCACTTTTTGGAAGTGTTGTGGCAAATGTTCTTGCAAATGTGTCTCAAAACCTTGGCGCAAATTTACCAAATCCACACTGGTGGAATGAATTGACCGCAGCAGGCTGTGTGCGGCGGACAGCGTGTGCAACACCAGGACCAGTGTGGTCCGGATAGATTATTGGTTAAGGCGTTGGCCTCACACGCCGGAGGTCGTCTATTTGAGACTCAGGTCCCCCCGTGTGAGTCGCGGTCGATCACGAAAGGGCAGAGGGCCTACCGCGGGGATCGATAGGCTTACCTTCGGCCGTTTACGTGGTAGCAGAGGATCCCGTCCAATGTCAGACGAAACCGGACATTAGAGCCTGACCCCACGACACGTGGAAGGCGGAGACGGATGCGCCGAGTCTTGGGAAACTGGAACTCCTACACCGTTCCAAAGTCTCAAACCGATTCAAAGGGTGACGCTTCAAGGCGACAGAGCACGTAGAAGAGTACAACACGTAAACTGCCGGCTATAGTAAACCCGAGATGCAGAGGCCGGCAACCTGGTGTTGCAGTACTTGTGTGAGGCACTATCCAACTCCGTCCGTGTGAGGCATACCCCGAGATGCAGGGGCCACGGCCACGGTGACGCCCTTGGGAGTGGAGTGTGTGCGGCGGACGGGATGGCGTACGACACACTACAGTGGTAGGTGTGAGACCAGTCTGGTCCGAATAGATTATTGGTTATGGTGTTGGCCTCACACGCGGAAGGTCGTGAGTTCGAGACCCAGGTCACGCCGTGCGGCTCTTGGTCGGTCCCATACTGGCAGAGGGCATACCACGGGGATCGATCAGCGCACCCTCGGCTGTATACACAGGGCCAGCAGCGCAGCGGCGCGCTCCGGGTGGCCAACAGGCCACACCCCCACCTGTGCCCGTTGTGTCTGCCTTGCCGGCCAAACCAGCGCCAACGGCGCAGCCGCCCTGCCGGCACCAGCAAAAGCAGCGCCAAAGGCGCAGGCAATGTCAGTACCGCAAACCCTGGAAGCACCAACGGTTGCTCCATCCCAAGACTCTATCACGAAAATACGTAGTGCGCCACCACCTGCTGAGCAGTAATTTGCAGCTCATAGAACCACACCAGCGCAGTATCGCGAATGTTCGGACGAAAACCTCATGCGGATAGCCACCGAAAGAGCAGCTCAAAATAAAATGATTGAACTGCCTAGAGGCCAAACCCTCCCTAATAATAGTCCACCGCTATTGGCGGATATGCAATATCAACCTGCCGCATACCCAGCATCCAAAATGGCATATGCCCTACAAGAACTGCTCGGACGAGCAACTGATATGAATCCCGCCTTCTAGCGTCCAACCTCAACCCCTACAAATAAAATGAAGCCAGAAAGGAACTTTCCCGAGTACGATTGGGATTAGGTTATGGCAAAGGTGCACCCAAGCGAGCACCTGCTGCACGCCAGAAAGACCAAAGCAAAGGCCAAAAAAAGCCTATTCCGTGACTCATATGAGAATGATATGGAAGCTCTATTATTATTATATTATTCAATGTGATCATGATCTCGATTTCGATGGCATATGCAGGTTACAAAATTAACTCATTCTACCCGTCCTCGGGTCTTCTCCTGTCATCCCTGTGACAAAGCAGCTCGATAAGGAGCGTTCGCGTCAGTTCCACCATGATAGAACTTTGTATGTCTTTGAAGGTAACGTCGTCACTGGTCCGATATTAGGTGCCAGTATTCTGCCATGTCTGGTTCGTGGCGGGATACCCCACACAAGATTTCAGTAGGTTCGTTAACTCATGTGGTTACCCTTACCTCTAGTGTGGCCTAGAAGACAGATAACGTACAGATAAAGACCAACTGGGAGTCCCTGGTGATGCACCACCACCCGTATTCGGACGTGGTCGGCTTTACCGGGGGACAGCATATTTTTGCACCTATCAGAGCAATTGCGCGAGAAGGCCCTGTGCCAACAACTACAGCGGATCGCCCACATTCACCTACACTCTCACCGGAAACAGCTGAGGACAGTGAACAGTGTGACGCAGAGGGCGGTCAAGTCCGAATGAAACGCTTGGAGCACATCTCTGCTGAGGAATCTAAGTATGCAGATGTCCCAATAGCCCTACTGGGCTCCAGGACAACTCTGCCTCACGTGGGAGATGAAAGCCATAGAGCTAAGTCCCCAACACCCGAGGCCGAACGGCCGCTGGTACCACCGGTACCACACGTCTCCTTACCTAGAGTGCCAATGGCACCACCCACAGAACCCGTCACATCAACGAAATCTCCCACTGCAGTTTTCGCTGGTGTGCTACAGGGATTGTCAGCAGTAATGTCTGCTGTCTTTGCTGTGCTGACCCCTCGGGGTTCCCCAGCACCATCGCCCCCTGAAACATAAATGGGTTCCTGCTGAGGATAGCAGCTCAACAGAAGCACAGGCTGCCGCCACAGCTCAAATGGAGGAAGATGTGCCAGGTGCTAAGCCAGGAGCTCAAGCCTGGCCAACAGCAGAAATGCAACAACCTCCTGCCAAGCCGGCATCCCAGACACCACCAATGCCGGAAAGACTACTGCCTCCGGCGGATCCCCGAAAGAATACTGATACGGCAAGAAAACCAGGGCCCCTAAAGTCAAAGCCCTTGCCGAGGGCACTTGCGAGCCCGCTGAACGGCGGCAGGATGACAAGCCACCGCCTCCTGACGCAACTGGCTCTGGTACAGGCAATAGTCCCACTACCACATGACCAGCAATGTGGCTGAAACATCCACAGGAACTAAGTGCAAACCTACCATCACATCGTTTCTGTACAGTGTCCCTGACGAGGCCGAAGAGCAGCCTTGGACACAGGACGTACTTTCCAGAGTCGACGCCCTGCAAAAACGTCGGGCTAGGATCAACATGATCCGCAACAGCAGTGGTCCCTGGCAGAACAAGTGGATCAATCCCTTGTCCCAGAAAAAACAACTTGGTGTTTTCACCACCAGCCACTTTTGGCTTTTTTGGAATGTGAAATCTCCAGGGGTATCCGCCCAATGTTTTGGAGGAATTTTGCCCCGTATTTCCAGGAAAATGACCGACAATTGTGGTTATGCACAGCATGCCACAGGCTTTGCAACGATGTGCTCGCCGTGCATATATACACACGCAACCCAGATAGCATAAGCTTCCACCATGATGTATATGTGTGCAATTGCGCAGTCTTTATTTGCAGTGACTTACTGGCATGGTCAAGAATGGACATTTTCTGCTGGAAAGAAAATAAATATGACAAGGACATACCTGTCCGTTACATCGACTGCCTAACAAGGCAAAATGTCTGGCTTCGTGCCGATGGCAGTATGACTAGAGGCTTTCCGGAAAACGAAGACCATCTAGTCGAAATTAAAAAAGCACTGTAAGTCCCAACTGTATATTTATCAGTTCGCAAAATTCAACGGTGCACACCGCTATATGACAGGCGGAATCACCAAATATTTTCATTTCGACAGGGCAGTTGTCCGGCTCACAGTCGACTCTACTGGAAAGGCCAAAGTGCCATACGCTTTTCAGATTTCCAATTAGGATTGGGTGATATACCAATTGTTTCAGGAACATCTCTGCAGAACTGGTCACACTATCTTTGCTGCCTGACTAACCACCTGCGGCATATGACCTCACTTGTACTGAGCGGGTAAGAGATATCTTATGACCATTTACCATCCGAGGACGAGTCACAAACTGTCACTGCATGGCAGATACTGCCCCCCGATGATAGAGATTATTGAAAGTCCCGAAGGCACTTATGATCGTTGATCAAGCCTGGCTCCGAAGCCGATTTTGTTCCGGAGATCAAGCCAGCCAAAAGAACTGCCGTCTGTGCAATCGATACTCCAGGCCGACACACCACAGGTCTATTGTCCCTGTGCTGACAGTTCTGTCAGACCTATACTGCCTGTATGCAGTATCCGCACTAGGCACATCTGCCAGTATGTAGTTGTTATAGGTACGTCGCCCCTCTCTTTTTGGCTACCGCCGTGGTTACCGAGGTATAAGTCTCTGGGCATACCCCATCAACAACACGTTGTCCGCTGCGCCCTGTGAATCCTTCACAGAGGTATGCAACGCCAGTAGGAAGACGCACAGTGTACAGCGCGCACACCGTAAGAATAGTTACCAACTTGTCACTTTTTGGGCCTGGGGCCCCATAAGACTTCCGGGCTGCAAAGATTCTGCCTAAAGCCTTTTGACCAGCCCCACACACCTCTCTCATTTCCCCCAATGGGCAAAGTGGCCGTCGCGGCAGTTGATTTGGTAGGTAGATCTTTCTTCCTGATCCGGTATGACTGGACAGGTGCCCCTCCTTCCACACCCTACACTGCATTCCCTTCAGATTACGGAATGAGACCTCCCTGAGTGTCATGGGCACACCCCAATCAGGGTAGATGGGACTTTCTGGAAAAGAAACCTTCCAGCCACATTTTCCCACGGTCTCTTCCATTTCCACCCCTTTGCCGCAATAGGTAGGCAACGCATGAGCAGTTAACCCCTTTTGTATGTTTTTGTATTATTCATCACTTTCTTTCCCCACACCCCTTGTGACAGGAGAACCAAAAGCCTCATACGGCTCTGTGGCAGATCCCTGCCACCAGGACTGTGTCAGGCAATCCTACTGGCCTGGACAAACAGGGAAATCGGGAACAGCCCTGGAGGGGGAACGTGTACCAGGCAGCTGATTTACGGTGTATGAAGGTGTAAAACTATTGCCAGATATAGTTCTGAGCCTCATACACAGTACTTTGTTGGATGTCATTCCTAAAGATGGCCGAGGGCCTGAATTAGGAACCCACGATCTATAGAGCAAAACCATATTTGGTTCTCCTCTCCACAGTTAGTATTCTTTAATCTCTATTCTGTTTTCATTATCGTCTATTCTTTATTCTCCGTTTTGTTCTTCACTTGTCTTCAAGTAAAGTTTGTTCATTGAAAGGCCTGAAACGACTGCAAATTAATCGGCGTTTGTTTGTCAGCTCCAAAGAGCTTTCTTGCGCAGGATTGTGCTTTGCATCTTAAGCTTGTTAAAAGGGAAGTCAGCGCTTCATTTGATGTATATCATTTTTCTCTACTTTCTTAAGTAGGCCGCGCACCAAAGGTGAAAGCAAGGAAAGCAGGGTTGGACGTACACTGAAGACTGTGTGGGGGATTTCCAGCACGGCACGTCTTTTGCATGGACGTGCACTTTGTGCCACTATGTGCGCCACAACCACCTCCTTGTGCATGTGTGCAAGCGGCAAGTGCAATCTCGGTCGTCCCGCCACAGGGCATATGTGCTGAACTGCGTGGCTGTCGTATGTAGCGAGTGTCTGAACCTCTGCAAGCACAGCTTTAACTGCTCCTAGAGTGAGAATGCTCACGGCAGGGAAATCCCTTCCCTGTGCATCAACTATGTGGGTGCCAAGTTCGTGCAGACAGCCGGTAGCCGGTGGCACGGTCACCACCACTGTCGCCCATCACTGGGAGACGTTGGAGAAGTAGAAGAAGGAGTACAAACAGTTGGAAGGCTGCCTGAAGCACTCCGAATTCAAAAATGCAGAAAACTACAACCACACGGGAATGCCCCTGAGTTCCAGATCGACGGTTGGGCAATGCGTCTCGCGGTCGAGGATGGTGCCATGGTAAAAATGCCTTACCACTGGTCCGACCGGGAAACAACGGTCCCCGTCGTTATCCATAGGTCATAATGGCGGACACGCCCTGCCGTACTGGCCACTCAAAGAACACCACTTGGTGCACATGGGCTGGTTTTAGGTTGTATGTATTACGGCACCACACGGCAAGGACTCGGACAGCGAACTGGACGTACGACGTCAAACTCAAGCAGTATCCGGGGATCACCCACCCGGCGTGTGCAAACGACCCCGGATGAATTATATCATCTGGCGGGTGATGCTGACTAGAATTGTCTGGGATCAGCTCCAACGGTATCGTCAGCATCATACTGTATGTACCAGGGAGAAGCATACGGACCGTTGGATCAAGGAGTGGGATACTCCAGCCGTTGATGTCTCCAGCCGTTGATGTCAACAACCCGTAGCACAAAAGCATCTGAAGCGAAGTCACTCCGCCGCGTTCTCCGCCCCGGTCGAGGACCCATTAGGGGGCCGTTAACACCACTGCTGCCGTGAAGTGCGCTTAAGCCTAGCCGATAAAGGCAGGTGAGAGAACTGAGAGTACCAATGCGGTCTTTTCCAGCGCATTTGTCAGTTATTCGCCTGACAGCGTGGTATTACACCGCACTATGTACCCATATGGGGGAGAATGACTTTCCTCTACCCTGTTTCGGGTCGTCCCCCGAACACCAACCCTTTGCGTTGTTTGCCGCCAGTAACTCTCAACCGTGGTGCTGCAATGTGCAGGATTCTGTGCGCATGCACACAGACGTTTCTCAACTCTCGTGCACGTGTGACGCACGCAGCGCACAGGGCCGACAGCCTACTTTCCTTTCCTTTTCTTTTCGGCCATTTGACGCCATAAGGCTGTCCAACAGCACAACTTTCCTTTTCCAAAGCCACCCCCGCCCACCACTCCTATCTACTTTCCCCCAAGGGCAAAATGATGGGTTAGGCAGTTGGTTTTGTAGAATATGTTTTCTTTTGCGTGGTCAGGTTCGACTTGCCATGCCCCATGCCCACATCTGACTGGTCAGAGGTCCCTTCCTTTTCCACAACATCCATGTAGTTTTTCCTGGAATGCCCGTGTACCCAACCCCAAGTGCCTTGGGTACACCCAAATTAGTTGGATGGGTTTGCTTGGCTAGGAAACCTGTCAACACCATTTTACCCCTGATGGACTAAAATATACTTCATCCTTAAGTCACTGCAGAGTAATTGAAACCATTTTGCGTGTTTTCGTATTTTTGGGTTCCACTATTCTCTCCCTCTAATGAGTGGATCCTCGTGCGACGGGAAAGGGGATCCTGAGAATGCGTCAGGGTGCACCTCACACAGACCAGGTCTGTGTCCGGAGTCCTTCTGAACAGAATGCCTGGTTCAGAAGGTAGATCGGGCATAGCACTGGGAGGGGGATGTGTACCAGGGGTATGCTATCTGCTCTTCCGATGAGGAAGTCAGTATGAGAGCAGATCCTATTAGGATCTTCTCAGCCCCCTTTCTCTCTCCACAGGTGGTAGTCTGCTTATATCTTTTATAAAGTGTGCACCATAAAATCAACTGTGATTTTTCCTTTTGTATCCTTCCCTGTGCTTTGCGTCTGCCGTGCGGGGAGCTAAAAGGTGTTTTTCTGCTCCTCTCATTTTCAGTCGCCTATGTAGGTGCGACAAGATAAAGCGAGGCTTTTGCGGGCAACAGGGAACATGAGATGTACACTAGATTCCCCAAAGACAGGGCATCCCTTCAAGAAGATCAACAGCATACCCTGAGGGCCCTAGGGGTGAAAACGGAACCCTGGTGAAGCCATCTGGGCATATAAATTACATGGATGAAAAGTCCGGATAGACCCTCCTGCTCCTGAGGTTGTAAATAAGTCGAATATGACAGCAGAAGAATGTTCCCCAGCAACTTGTTAATTAATCAAAACTGGCGTTCAGCCCCCGTGGGTAAACCCACCAAAATTGTCAATCCATCCAAAAAACGGAGCAAACTTTGACACGAACCAGCAGAAACAATCCTGCAGGATTACAAAAAAATCTGGTTCAATAAAATTGGTGGAGAATTTGAACACCCAACACCTAATCCCATGGTTTTTTGTTTCGAAAGCAGAAGGTGTGTGTGGCGGACGGGATAGCCTACGACGGTAGGTAACCCGCGCGTAGTACAAAGCCGAGTATCGCTCGAGTAACTTATTCGGTAAGGTGCTGTGCTCACACGCAGGAGGTCGTGGGTTCAAGACCCAGGCCCCGCCTTGTGAGTCCTGGTTAATCCCGCACGGGAAGATGGCGTAAGAGGGATCGACCGGCGCGTGCAACTACGCACAAGGACGAAGACACTGTTTGGCCGGACCTTATGCATGGTTTCCCGCTTGGGTACGTGTCATGGCGAGTAGTATGAGCTTCCTCACCGTGGCCGTCCAACAGCTAGTGGTGAAAACCTACATACAGAAGGGAGGCAGAAAAAGTGGAGATTAATAAGCGGCTGAAGGGAACTGAAGCGGGAGTTCTCAGTGAAACCTTTCAAGCTGGATAATATTCAGCATATTTCTCCGTTCTGGAGAAAGGCCACTGCGCTGCCAAATAGGCCTCAAGGACACATACTTGCACACCACTGTGAGCCAGGCCCTAAGGGCGCCTTTTTTAAGACATCACAGTTTCGGGGCCAAAAAGGAGGTTTTGGGGTGAAATTTGGCCTGTGGTTGCCTGAGTTCTGGAGTCCCATCCCCCTGCCCATTTTCTCACAGATGGAGGGGGGTTGGGGAACAAAACCTCCACTTCTTGGCTTTCTTTGTTGATTTGTTGATTTTCCATTGCAATTCCAAACGTAAATCCAAGGCTTGAATTGACAATGATATTTAATTGTACTTGCACCATTTCACAGAATAAGAGGAAAACCCTGTGAGAGGAATATGATTTTGATGCCTTTGATGGGCAGTTGTATTTTGGTTTGAGTGCGCTGATTCCTAAGGGCTCTCCAAACCCAAATTCTTGCCCATTGCATCCAGACCAATCAACTCAAGTCAAAGTAAAAGGTTCCCCCCTTAATGATGATAAATTTTACTGAATTCCATCATTATTGAGTTTTTCAAACGCTTGCAACAACTCCGGGAACTCTGTCGTCAACCTCTTAAAATTATGTTCCAAGCGCTTGCAAGAGGTCTCACCAAATCCAAAATTTTTCCTTAAAACTAAAGGAAAAATGCATAAAAAGGTTAAAAAAAATGCTAAATAGACCCAAAATAACCGTTTGGGAATACCTAACCTCACCCAATCCCTCTCCTTGCACAACCAACGCATGGGCGCCTTGGGGGAGGAAATGTTTAGTAAAATGTTCATAAAGCCTTAAAATTAGAGCTAAACGGCAAAAACTCCTCAAAGGGTCGTTAAGATGCGTAATCACAACCTTGCCCAGATCCTTTTTTATAGTCTTTACTTTTTGATACTTGTGGTTTTCCTTCTTGGAAACTTTTGTTGAAAACCCAGGTGATTTACTTCCTGGGTCGGGTGCACAGTGTACTTTTTTGTGTGTATCTTGAATCCTCAACTGATATAAATCCCTGTCGACTGTGTACGCATAATTTTGCAAAACGCGTTTGGTGGGGGCCAGCTATAAAATGTCGTTCCAAGGTATACGAATACCTGTATGCCCCATTTTCTCATCAGCTTTTCGAATGTTTTCATGACACCCATGAAGACTTAAGGCATGATATTTGGCCGAAACAGCCGGACTGGAACTCCCAAGTCTGCTTCCCCAGATGTCATGGGGGCCAATTTGTGCAGGAAAAATAACCGTTCAGGTGCCACAGAATCTGCCGGGCAACGAATGCCGCACGCAAAAACGGGCAAACTTTTCAAGGCTTGGGAAAAAAGCAAAGCCACAACACAGAGGAAAGGTTCGGAACACCATCTTGTCATTGTCGAGGGGGGAATGGTTGCAG
>CAAHFI010721610.1:0-16556 GCA_900893395.1 Euglena gracilis
GGAAGGGGCCTGTCAGGGGTTCGTGGCCCCCGGGCTTCCTACCAGTTTCTTCTGTTTGATTTCGGTCTGCATCTGCCCTACACCCAGAGACCCCGGGGCCTCTCGGCTTTAGGCCAGCTCTGCTACATCTCCGGGTCATTCATCTCGTACCACAACTGGCATGTCCCACTCCCCTTGTGTCAGTGGCAGTCAAAAATCGAGATCATTAAGCCAATATCTGTAGAACTGCGGGTCGCTGGGTGGCCACAGTGGAGCTTACGGGGAGGGGGGTAACGGTGCGGGGGCACACGCTAATGTGCACGGGGGGTCAGCGGCATCGCCTGGCGGGTTGGTCGTGCGTGGCGAGGGCAGACAGCGGCCCACGCAGCCACACATGGGGGGGTTGGATAGTGTTGCTGTCGAGTGGGTTGGACGAGGCACAGAGGGGACATGTGGGCGAGGGGTTTTCGAGAAATCTGGTAATCTCCAACCCACCACCTGGAGGCTGTTTACCTGGGTATGAATTGTTCTGGGGGGGCTATAGGTTCAGTGGTAGGGCGTCTAGGGATGGGTTGGTGAGTGTATGTTGGAGAAGCACGGTCTAGGGGAATAGTTTCGTTGGTGGGGTATGTTGAGGGGAACAGGAAGATGAATAAAAATAAGTAAATAAATAAAAAAAATAAGAATAATATGCAATAAGACAATTAAATAAAATGAAAGAAATGATAGGGAAAAAAAATTAAGGAATAAAAAAAAATTGAAATCAGATTGACATAATTTAAGGGGAAAAAATAAAATAAAATAATAAATAAATAAGGCTTAAAAAAAGAAATGAGTAAATAAATAAATAATAAATAATAGGTTTGTAAATAAATACATAAAAAAATACTAAACAAAATAAAACAGAAGTAAAAAATAAAATAAAAAATAAATATATGTATATAGGATGTGGTGGCCATCTTCCATGGGGGTTACCACAATGTGTCCAGGTGGAAACACAATTTACCTTTGAATGGAGAGAGAGAGGGGGGGGCTGGGGCTGATGCCTGAAGGGGGTGGGTACCGCTCGCGACGGTCGGACCAGGGTAGGCAGGCTCCTGCACTCCTCAGATCCGCGCGTGGGTAGCTCGGGGTTCTCCGGGTCGGCAGGGGCGTCGGGGGGCCGGTCAGCAGGATGATGTAGCGTTGTACCGGGGGGGGGGGGCGGGACTAGGGGATCCGTCCAATCGTGGAGCAAGACACTGAGAGGACTCTTGCGGTTGGGGGCTGGAGAAGCAGGACTATCACTCGAGTGGCGGCATGTGCTTTATGTCTGACTGAGGGGAGGGGAAAAGAGGGAGGGGAAAAAAAAGGAAAAACCTGCGGTGGAGATGGCTGACCGGCCTGTAGGGTTCAAGGAGGAGGTCTGGAACGTCCTCCAGGCTGGAGGCGTCGGAGGTGTCGTCCGCAGAGTCGAGAGTGTCCGCGTCGTCTGAGGGGGGCGGGGGGTTGGCATCAGCAGATGCGGCCCAGGGGTCCGGGTCGACGGCGGTTGGGTTCAGCATGTCCAGGGCATACCATTACGTGGCAGGTGGGATGCCTTCACGGCGCTTTTTTGTGGAGGGGTATGGCAGAAACCGAGAAGGCCTGAGGGTGTGCGGTGCACTGGACGTCTCCTGGTCCCGGACCGATTGCGGATGACCTGCTCATCGGCTCTCCCCCCTGTTTGATGCCGACAGACGATTGACTTAGGCAGCGCGTAGTCTGGTGTCGTTGTTTTTTCTGATGTTCATTTATTTTTTGGGGGGGGTGCAGCCGTGGGAAAAAAAAAAAAAGGGGGGGTCAGATTTGTGGAAAATGGTCAGAACACAGACCCAATTCAGAGGTTGCACGATATGAGGGGTCCAACAGGGGGGGGGGGGCCGGGTAGAGCCGAACAGGCCGTCGGGTGGCATGGGAAGGGAACAGAAACGGTATGGACCAGGGTATCCAGCAGGGCGTCCGGCAGGTCGTCAATGGGGGCCAGCAGGCAGACGTCGCCGGGCAGGTGTAGCACTTGGTGGAGACGGGGACGACGGGTGGCCGCGTGCGGAGGAGGCTGAGGGGGCAGGATGAGGCGCCGTGGGGGAGGGTGCCGCAGCTAAGGGAGGCGTCGAGGGGCTGAGGATGGGCGTGGGGGCGGAGGACACCAGTGCGTTGCGGCAGGGGCCCACCAGGTTCTCGGAGCGCAGCCGTAGGGTCCATCGAAAACACGTCGCCAGGTAGAGCAGAACGGAGGGGGGGGCAGCGGGGGAGTTCAGTCGGGATGGGGGTGACTTGTAGCAGGAGCTGGCGGCAGGCTGTATCACAGGATGACAGAGGGTCCAGGAGGGGGTCCAGCCGGAAATGGAGACAGCCGGGGGGGGGACCGCCCTCCCATGTCCGCCTTGTCATGCCTGAGCTGAAAAGGGGTGCAGGTACCTTTAGGGGGGGGAGAGGGGGGGGGACGCGGCCCTGGGTCCCAACGTTGCGGGTCAGAGGAGGAGAGCCACGTGGAGGTGGCAGACAGAAGTCGGAGCTCATCTTCGTACGCACAGCCACCGGCAGCGGGTGGTCCGCGGGGGGCCAAACAAGCCCGGACCATGTAATGAACCCCCGCTGTGGGCGGAGCTCTGAAGAGGTGAGGTCGACGTCGGGGAGCAGCTGCCAGGTGACCGGAGCCGTGCCGAGGCGGAGGGCGTCGAACTGGGTGGTATTGGCCCAGAGGATGGCGAAGCCTTCCCGCTGCAGGCGCCGAGCGACACGATGGAAACCGTGCTGAAGAGCAACACCGAGGTGGGGCAGGCATTGAGGATGTGGCAGCCCCAGCTGGCACAGGGGCATACCTTTGCTTAGCGACCCCTGGGTGGGGGGGAGGGGGGTCCCATGCCACGATGAAAAGTCCACGCACTTTTTCTGAAAAAAAAACCAGGTCAGTCACTCGACAGGAGGCAATGAGATTTTCCAGAAATTCGCAAAAATCCTCCCAAAAATAGGTAAATGAAAATCTACAAATTACGGCACATTTGGCACCAAACCAGGCACTTGTTCGTTGCCGGGGGGGGGGGCTCGGGCCCAAAAACCAGTCAGTCACTCTGAAAAAAAAAACACATTCAATCACCCCGCCCTGGGGATGAGGTGGGACCGGTGTTAAACAATGGTATGCACAGGGGGCACGGCACACCAGGCAGTGGAAGGGCGTGCCACTGGCATGGGGGAACAGCGGAGCAGCTCGCAGGACAGCTGCGAGGCGTAGGGCGGGGGGTCGAGAATGTTGTCCTCCACCATCTGAGCCCAGCAGCGGTAGGCGGGGCAGGCACCGGGGAGCGGCAAGCGGCCGGTGATGGGGTGTGGGCAGCGGCGTAAATCTCGTCCAGGGTGGCTGAGAGGTTGGGGACCACTGCACCACGGCGAAGCACCACGACGGAGTCGCAGAAAACGTCTGGGAATGGAGGGAGAGTGGCTGCGCCACCGCAACCCCGGCAGCAGCCAGGTCATGGCAACAGGCAACAGACAGGCGACCTCGAGCTGGGGGAGGGGCGAATTTCAAATATAGAGTGGGGATGGGCGAGGTTTTGTTTGCATGTTATGTGCTTTGCACAATATGTTGTCCCTTTTTGGGGGGGCGTTACTATTTAATTATTTATTTAGTTATTTATTTATTTATTTAGCTGTTTAGTTAATTATTTATTTATGTATTCATTTACTCGTGCGTTCGTTCATTCATGCATTCATGCATTCACTTTGTTAAGCACCCAATGTTTCTTGTTTGTTCATTTAAACACTTCTTTATGTATTTATCTGAAGCCTGGGGACAGCGGGCTTGGAGGCTGGCAACTGTGTGCGCCCAGCCCGTGTCGTGTTCTGCCGGTGTGAACGCCTCGGCCAGGGAGCTGGCAGCTGCAAACGCGGCGAAGGCGGTCCGGAGCAAGTCCACGAGCGCTGATGCTGATGGCGACCTCCATCAGCCCGAGGGTCGCAGCGACGTTGTCCGCGATGGACCAGCAACAGCTCGTCGTGGCACACCGATGACCGTGGCGAGCCGGGTGGCGGCGAGCTTGCCGCACCACTCAGCAGCCCAGGAGGTGGCTAGGTCCACTTGGAAGCCGCCGGAAGTGGTGGCAAGGACTTCACCCGAGGGCTTGGCGATGACGGCGCCCCAGCCGAGATGTCCGGGGGGGAAGACCCATCAGATACGAGGAGCACTGGGCCCCGTCATACGCAGTAAACATCGTGATGGTCTCTGCGGCTGGGTTCAGGTCGTCATGCGGGGCGGGAGAGCTGGAGGTCAAAGTGCTGCAGCAGGCTGCAGAGGCCGACAGGTCGTTGGAGGGGGCACCGTGAGCTGGATGGCGGAGTAGGTGCCGAGAGGAGAGGCGGGAGAGGGCGTTGCGGGAGTTCAATGCCTGCACGACGCCGCGGAGGAAGCGCAAGTCCAACCGGGTGGAGAGGACCGGGGTGCCGAAGCCGCCAGCCTGCAGTGGGGCGTAGAGCAGCGACTTGGGAAAGAGCGGGGGGCGCGGAGGGCCGATAAGAGCGTGGTGTCCAGGAGGCCTGCAGCGGGGGTAGGGCTGGGTGATGAGGAGGGCAGGCGTCGTGGACGTAATCGAGCTGCGCCACGCTGAAACTGAGGCAGATGCGCAGGGCGAGGACGTAGGAGGGCGGAGGCGGGAGATGGTGGCCCGGAGGGAGCGGAGGCGGCGTTGTGCTTGTCGAGGCAGGCGGTGGGCGCTCTCCCATGACGAGGGGGATGCCGGCGAGCAGGAGACCGCCACGACGTACGGGGTGGGCCGAGCAGAGTGCGGGCGACGCCGGTGCCGTAGCTCAGGTGACCCCCAGCGTAGTCAATGCGGAAGGCCTGCAGCTTTTGGGCGTTCACCACACCCCCGGAGGCCCAGCAGATGCCAGCATCCGACGGCCCATGGTGTGGGACGGGGGGTGGCCAAGGCAAAGAAAGAATAACAATAATATTAGCAATAATAATAATAATTAGAAGAAGGATAATAATAATAATAAGAATAATAGTGTAGTGGTGAGGATGATCATAATGTATGATGATAATAATGATGATATCATAATAATAATAATAAGTACAATAATAATAATAATAGAAAAACTATAACAGCACAACGACAACAAACACAATAACAATGGGAAAAATAATAGTATATATGCCTATAGTTATTATGAAAGTGGGTGTGGGCTTTGTCTTGTACTGTTTAATGGAGGGGGGGTGGGAGGAGAGAGCGGACGGGTGGGTGTGGCACATGGCGTCGAGGGTCGTTTCGAGGCCCTCGGCAGAGAGGGCAACGGGGCGGCGGTCGTCGCTGTACCCGATCTCGACGATGGCACGGCTGGGTCGTGGGGGGCGGTGGGCAGGCGGATGGGGGGCTGTAGGCGATGGGCTGGGGACACCGCGGGTCGAGGTTGCAGGTGAGGAGGCCGCGGTGGCACAGCGTGCGTACGATGCCCACGGCTAGGTATGCCCCGACGCCACCCGAGTCGCCTTGGCCCCCGCCGTGTGACATGGGGTAGGGGTCGGTCAGGCCGTAGGGGGTGGCGGTGCGGATGGAGAGGGGTCATAAAAGCCCTGAAGCCACTCACCCAGGCCGGGGAGGCGGTCCGCCAGCAGGTTGGGGAGGTCCTTCCGGGGATGTTGCAGAAGGCGTCCGACTCGTCCCAATCAGCGACGAAGACGGAGCCGTGCAGCCGCGCCCAGTAATCGATCAGCCAGCGGAGTAAGATCAGGCGCGTGCCATTTGCTGCTGGAACACGGAGAGGAGAGACGGGGAGGGAAAAAAAAAAGAGAAGACAAATAAACAAGTAAATAAGTAAATAGTAAAAAAAAAAAAGAAAATAAAAATGAAAAAAAATAAAAAAATTAAAAAAAATGATAATAGTGATAGTAAATAAATAAGGAACAAGATAAAGATAAAAAGAATAAAAGGAATAATCATAAAAAAATAAAAAAAATTGAAAAAAAATAAACATAAATAAAATAGATAAAAAAAATTATGAAAAAGATGAAGGGAAAAAAAAAGGTAGCATGAACAAAAAAGGAACAAAAAATAAATAAAATAACATAAATTATAATAAGATTGAGGTTGTTTCTGTGGTGTGTGGTTCTGACTATGACACGGTGGACTGCCGATGACTGGAGGGGGAATGGAAAAGATCAGTCCCTACTTGGCCCCGCAGGGTCATTGGGGGGGGGGGTTAGAGCTCAGGAACAGCGCACAGGCCAGTGCAGGAGCCCAGCCTGTTGCGGCGGGAGACCGGCACGGTAGGCAAACATCTCCGAGGGAGGTCGCCGGCGCTCTCGACACGGTGCTGCTGCCGGCGGAAAACGGCGGTGGCCTCCAGCCGTCGGAGGAAGGGTTGGAGGAGGACGGGGCGGCTGTTGCTGAGGAGCCAGGCAGGCTCCTTTTTGCGGAGGGGTAGGTGGATGGCGGTGAGGAGGAGGCGGCTGGGGGGTCAGCGGCGGCGTGGTGGATGAGGTGCAGGGCGGCAGCAAGGCCGTGTGCCGGGGTGTCGCGGAGCAATGACCGGGGCAGCTCGTCGAGGGCGGTGGCTTCGGAGCCGCGACTCAGAAGGGAGCGCAGCTCGGCAGGCTCCAGGGTCTGCCGAGGGGACGGGCGAGGAGCGCAGGTTGTAGTGCGGCGGCAGGGCTGATGGAGGTCTCTGCAGACGTCGGGGAGATGGGGGAGAGGGGGTGGCACTCAACCGGACAGGGTGGAAAAATTAGGGTGTACGTCTGGAGGGGGCCGCTGTATCTGTGTCATGTGCGTGGTGCCTGGCCATGGTGCGGTTACGTGACACCCTCACCATGTTGACACCCCAAGGGAAGCGGATTCAGTGAGTGGGTGGGGAGCGGTGTCTGGGAGGGGGGGGTCGGTGAGGGAATAAGGCCAGCCCTGGCCCGCAACATGAGAGTCCGGAACGGGGGTGAGTCGACAACCGCTAGGTGGGGGCAGCTGCCGCACTTGCCCGGAGCCGATTGGCGTCCATGCGTAGCGCAGGATGGCCGCCATAGAGCACCTGTGCCTGGCGGTACACCTCACGCCGGAAGGCTGCAGGGTCGGCGGGGAAGTAGGAGCCGTCGGGGCTGATGTTGGACAGCTTCTGGAACTTTGACGGGCGGAGGCGAAGGCAACGGGCGGTCTGGCTCGTGATGACGACGCCGGATAGCTGCTGGCGGTCCACCTTGAGCATGGCGGTGGTGGCCTCATCGGCCCGTCGGGCCCACCAGGCTGCGGTACCCAGGTGGTCGGAGGGGTGTGGCGGTGCGTCTTCAGCAGCCCACTTGCACGTGGCCAGGGGGATGGTGCCTGCTATTGCATCAGCCACGCGAAGGGGTGTGAACACCAGGGGGGCATCCCAGGCAGACAGATAAATCTTGGGGGGGTCTGGACCCTCCCTCTCCCCGGTCATGAAAGTTCCTACGTTGTCGTACGGGCGCCGTTTTAATATTCAACCCATGGCAATGCTGTTGTCAAAGGGGTGTGATGAAACACACTTTGAGCCCTCTCGGAGTTCCTATTTTTTGGGGGGGCTTCCTGTCGATGCCTGGGCCATACAGGGGTGGGCTGGTAAAGAAAGAAAAAGAAAGGAAAAAAAAAAAAAAAAGAAGGGAAAAAAAAAGGGGGGGGGAGGATGTCCGTCCACGCTGAGTGGGAGAGGTGGGAGGGGTGGGGCAGATGGGGGGAATGGTGGCAGGCGGGGGGGGTATTGGTCTGGGAAAGGTGGTTCGATGCTGAGAGAGCAGCCCGTCGCGAGCATGGCCCAGGCGAATGATGTCGTCGGGTGGGGCACCGGCCGCGGCCCCCCACCAGCAGCCGATGGCGAGGATGTGGCTGGCCCTTTGGAGGCGAGCGGCAGTGGCTCGCTGGAAACGGAAACGGCGGCCGCAGGGGTCGATGGGGAGGAGCGCGGAGATCCCGACGGTGAGGTCCACGAGCAGGGCGCGGTGGGTGCTGATGCCAGGGAGAGTGTGGCGAGTGGCCGCAAGCACGGGGGTGTCCGAGGACACCAGCATCCAGTCGATCTCCTTCGACGACAGGGACCCGGCAGAGTGGACCAGGTTGGTGGCCTCGCCCCGAGGGTAGGGACAGTGGGGGCAGCGACCGGTAAGACACGACTCGGACGGATGGTGAGGGTGGGGGGTTATTGGCTACTGGAGGGGTGGGGGCATGAGGTGCCGCTATGCTGCTCTGGGACCTGGGCTCGCCCTGCGGAGAGAGCCAGGGGGCCAGGGGGGCCGGACCATGCAGAGCGTGTTGTTGCTATCCGCATGCGCGACTGACCTACCAGGCAAAAAAAAATAAATAAAAAATAAAATAAAAATAAAATAAAATAAAAAATTAGGTGGAGGGCTGGTCATAGTAAGATGGGCAGGGTGTGGGCCACTGAGCGGCTTGTGCCCACCGGGGAGGGCGCGAGAAAGACCATGCGGGTTGAGCGGCGCTGAGGTCGTCACTGCGGGGGGGGGGTGCATGCCCCACAGCGGGGATGGACTGGAAGGGGGCTCACCGGGCGCTGAGAACCACCCAGACCAGCTGCCATGCTTACCCAACTCCTTCCGGAGCCAGTGACTCGAGCTGGACAGGGTGTCATTGAGGTCCCCCATGATGATGCGGGCGCCGGCGGAGATCGCTGGAGGGTGGCGGTGACCAGGGCACAGGTGGCCCGACGGACGTCGGTGGGGGTGCTTGGGGTAGGTGTAGGTTGGCGATGGACACGAAGGCAGCGGGGGACACCGGGAAGCTGATGAGGAGGGCATGGTCGTCGAGGAGCTGGATGGATGGGCGCTGTGCGGAGTGAAGGCGGCGGGGGTGGGCCAGCGTGACTAGACCACCGCCGCGTACCGGGGGCCGTGCCAGGGTCGGAGGGGGACACCAATGAGACTGTCATGAGCAGGCAGCCTCTGGAAACTGTGCTGGGGGCAGACTGCATATAGAGAGGGGGAAAAAAAAACCGTCTGGGAGGGAATGGGGAGGCGAGAGAGTCAGCCCTTGGACAGGGGGGGGGGAGAAATGAATAGATAAATAAATAGATAAGTAACCAGATATATAAATAGATAAATAAAATGAAAGTCAGTAGATAAACAATTAAATAAAGAATGAAGCAATTAAACAAAATGTAAAAAGAATAAAAATAAATAAAAATTAATCAATAAAAAAAATGAAATAGGGTAAAATAAATAAAACATAAATAAATAAACGAATAAATAAATGAATAGAATAAATAAATAAATAAATAAATAAATAAATAAATAAATAAATAAATAAATAAACAAAATAAATAATAAACTGAAATAAAAATAAAAAAAACAGATAGATAATAAATGTAAATAAAAATAAACATAATACCGAGGATTATAAATAAATGCATAAATAATAAATAATACACCTCCGGAACGGCGGGGAGGGGCTGCATGGGAGGCATCGAAAGCGGCTGCCTCCTGCAAACAGATGAAGTCCGGGTCCGCAAAGAGGATCAGGGCTGTCAGCTGGGGGAGTTTGGTGATAGAGCCTCCGCAGTTGATGGAGAGGAAGCGGAGGGGGTCCACCGGGTGGCTGTCGGAGAGCGGAAGGGGGCGCTCTGGTGGAAGGTGGTCCAGCAGAAGCCGGCTGACGGCCGAGGGCGGTGGCGGTGGTGGGGTTGGCAGGCATGGCGACGGAGCATGGAGCTGGCCGTACGCCTTCAAGCCCAGACAGTGGTGTGGGTTGGCGGACAGAAAAGTGGGGGACATGTATTGGACCGGGGGGAGATCTTTGTTTGTTTTTTTTGGGGGGGGGCGGTGGGTGGGGGTCTGAGTTTTATTTGTTCTGAATTATCACGGCCCAGCCTGGCCCAAAAAAAATCGTCACTTGGCAAGAGCTTAAAAGGCAAAAACATTGTCCTTCGGTACCTCGCGCCACATTTGTTTTCTTTTCTTTTCTTCTTGTTTTGGCCTTGTGTGTATGGCTGTGTGTGTGCGTGTGCGTGTATTGTGCGTGTGTATGTGAGGGGAATGGGTCAAATGGGTGGGGTCCGAGGACGGAAATGGGCCAGGAGGCAGTGACGGCGTAGACGGGCAGGACACCGGGGAGTGGCGTGCCTGCAGCGGAGACAGTAGATCGGGAGGCGGCGGCTGACGTGAGGGGGTCTCTGCTGGGGTGTGCCAGCAGCCGAAGTCGGAGGGACTGCAGGTCGGAGATGGCGGGCAGTGAAGCAGTCGGGCGTACAGCAGCAGGGACGGCCGCACGAGCCGCAGGTAGGGGACCAGATGGCGGTGGGCTGCGGGGGGGGGCATAGCTGTAATGGGGACGGCATGGAGAAGCTGCTGGTCAGCAGACTCGGCGTAACGCCAGCAGTGCTGCGGTGGGGACAGGGCAGTGGTGCGGCGGGGTGGTGTTCCAGATGATCAGGACGTGACCGCCGGACAGCAGGGGAGCGGAGGGGATGGTCGTGATGTCCAGCGGCGGAGGTGACTGGAGAGGTGACAGAGCCACTCCCGCGCAGCGCAGCAGATCAGGAGGTTGAGCGGAGCGGGGAGAGCGGCTGCAAGGGGGAGGCCTGGGTAGCATCGGAGCCGGCGGCAAGAGCGGAGGCGGCATCCATGGTGTCAGCAGCGGCGGCAGGGAGGGTCAGCAGGTCGGGGCGGTGACAGCAGGGGCAATGGGGAGCGGCAGGCTGGAAAATGGCGGCGCACTGGTAGCAGGCAGCACCGGCGGCAGGTTCAGAGGCGGCGGGGTGGGTTAAACGGGGTTCCGCTAGGTCGCGGAGGAGGTTGCCCAGGGTGCTCAGGGCTCGGGTGACGGCCGCGGGGGGTCATCGACGAGGAGCTCCTGGCAGATGTCCAAGAGGGCTGCTGGGCACGCAACCCCCTTGGGTAAGGCCCAGGGGAGTCAGAACTGTCCTTGGCGTCCTCCGGGACGCCGCGGACGTTAGATGACAGCGGAGGCAGGGTGGGGGGCGGGACAAGGGAAAAAATAAATATATATAGAAAAATATAAATTCCTTGGCTCCTTAGATCGGGTTTAGGAGGGTGTGGGTGGCAGGGTGGAGCACAGATTGGGTGGGTGGCCACCTGGGAAGTGACTATTGGGGTGGCCCGGGCAGAAAGCAAAGGAAAGGGTGGGGAAAAAAGCGAGAGAGAGGGGATGGGGGCTGCAAAGCCCTGCCACCGATCGGGTTGTGGCGGCTGGTAGACGGCAGGGGGTCCTCGTAAGAGCGGGTTCCCTGGGATCTGCCAGCTCCTCCACGGGGCGGGGGTCCCGTGCTGGGGGCTGCGTACACGAAGGTCACGGGGGCTGCGGCCTGGGGGGGAGTGAGGGCGGCTCGTGGGAGGTGGAGGTTGCCGGCTGGCCGTCGACGGCAGCTGCTGGGGAGGCCGTGGACGGAGAGGACTGCGGGGCCGGCCAGGCGAAGGGGCCCTGGGGGGCTGCTGCAGTACGGGAAACAGTTGCTGGAGGTAGCCGGTGCTGGTGGAAGCGGGATGGGGGTGGGGCTGGGGAGGGCGGGTCGCCGGGCTGCTGGAGGTTCGGAGGGGAAAGGGCGTCGGTACCCTGGGGCGCGGGAGCGGTCGGTGGCTGGTTGGAGCTGGAACGGCAGGCCTGCACTGGTGAGGAGAGGGACTGACGTGCGTCCCTGGGCGACATTGCGCCATGCTAGGTCGGTGGCAGCACCGGTCCTGTATGGGGGGGGGTGGATGAAAGGGAGGGTGTGCAGTTTGCATTCAGGTATTGCATAACCATGGTGAGTGGGGTGTCCATCTCAGGGGGGGGGCGGAAAAAAATCAGGTTGTGGCGTTGTACTGGGGGGGGGGACAGGCCTTGGGGCTCTGTCCGATCGTGGAGCTAGACACCGAGAGGACTCTTGCGGATCAGGGAGTTGGGGGCTGGGGCAGCAGGACTATCTCTCGAGTTGCGGCGTGTGCGTTATGTCTGACTGGGGGAGCGGAAAAAAAAGAAAAGAAAAAGGGGGAGAAAAAGGGCCGGGATTGGCCAGACATGGATAGAGGCCACCAGTCACGGCGGTAGGGTTCTGCAAAAGTTGGCAGGGTAGTCGAGGTCCCAAAGAAGGTGGCTACCGCTGTGGAGACGTCGCGGGTGGGGAGGCCGCGGATGCCGGTGACTTCCAGGTCGACGGTGGGTCCGGCCGGTGGGCAGGCGTGTGTTGGGTGGCTCTGGGGCAGGCTGCTGAGGGGGGGCGGTCGGTGAGGCTGCAGGCTGGGGCTGGCGTCCCGATGTGGACGGGTGGAGGGAGGGCAGCCAGCTCACGATTGACCCAGTCCGGGGGTCCACGGAGATCAGCAGGCTGGCGCGCAGGGTGCCCAAGGCCTCCTGGACCTCATTGGCATCGCTAGCGCCGAGACAAGCCCGCACCAGGGGGTCCCAGAGCGTCTGCTCCGAGGTGGCGGCCTGCAGCGCGAGGCGCAGGTTCCACGGGGCGGAGCCGAGGGCGAACGCCAGCATTAGGGTGGTTCTTTTATGCCTGTATGTGTTGATATGGGTGTAGATAGACACAAGTATGTATATAATATATATACGCTTTATATATGGACGCATATTTGGCTGATATATATGAGGCTGAGTTGGACTCTTGTTTAATTTTGTCGGTTCGAGTCTGGTCGCCCCCAGGATCCCGCCTTTGGAAGAGGTGCGGTCCTCAAAGCGCAATCTGTAAGGAAATATTGTTTAGAATAATAATAAGCATCGTGATGTTAATAACTACAGCAGTCATATTAGCGATAATATTAATCATAACTATAATAATACTAATGCTAAATAGTAATAATATATAATAATAATAATAATAATATAATAATATAATAATAATAATAATAATAATTAATAATAATAATAATAATAATAATAATATAATAATAATATAATAATAATAATAATAATAATAATAATAATAATAATAATAATAATAATAATAAATAATAATAATAATAATAAATAATAATAAATAATAATAATAATAATAATATAATAATAATAATAATAATAATAATAATAATAATAATAATAATAATAATAATAATAATATAATAATAAATAATAATAATAATATAATAATAATAATAATAATAATAATAATAATAATAATAATAATAATAATAAATAATAATAATATAATAATAATAATAATAATAATAATAATAATAATAATAATAATAATAATATAATAATCAATAATAATAATGATAATAACACTAATAACAGTAATATTAATATTAATACAACAACAACAACAACAACACACAACAACAACAACATCAAACAACAACAAAGACAATAATAATAATAATAATGATAAATGATAATAACGTTAATAATAATATGAATATAAGGGCAATAATAATAATAGTAGTAGTAGTAAGAGCGCGTGCCCGCATGGCCGCCCTGGCCATCTCCGCGCCTAGTAATGCCCAGTCCGGCGGGGTGGAGACGCGGGACAGCAGGTCGCCCATTGCGGGCGACGGCCTCCTCCGTCGATAGCACGGAGAGGGGTACGGGATAGTTCGTTAGTGCGGACCGCCAGTCCCGCAGGACCACTGCACCGAGGGCGGGGTCGAAGTTGAAGAGTCGGGCTACCGTAGAGATGGTAGCGGCCAGAGCGGCGTTTGGTCTGGACTCCCTGAAAGAGGAGGTCCCGGTCGAGCTGATCTCGGTGCTGGCTGGGAAGCTCAGCGGCACTGGCCTGCAGAGGGGGGGGTTGCTACATGGTTGACCCGGTTGCCAGATACTACGAGAGGGCAGGGTAGGGTACGACGTTTCTGGGTTTGGCGGTCCGGCCAGGGGCCAGGGGGGTCCCCCGAACATCACCAGGCAGGTCTGTGGGATGGACTCTCGACACCACATGGAGAGGAGAAGCCCTCATGGCCTAGGAGGGGAAGGGTTTAAATGGACGAAGGCCTGTGGGTGCGACTAGGCGGCAGCGCAGGTCGTCGAAGGCGAACGGCAACTGTGTCGGGGGCAGCCCCTTGGCAGCGAGGGTGGCGGCACTAGTCTCCTCCGCCAGCTGTGCCGCTGGGAGGCCACGCTGGAGGTTTGCCGCCGGGGCTCCGTCCGGAGGTGGGGATGGGGTCCGAGGCGTGAGAGGCAGGGGGGCGGCAGCTGGTGAGTGGGGAGGGGCGGGGACGGCAGGAGCGGGCTGGGGTTGCACGGGGGCGGGGGAGACTGGTCGGCCACGTGTGCGAGGTCTATGACGG
Source organism: Euglena gracilis (assembly GCA_900893395.1). Taxonomy (NCBI): domain Eukaryota; phylum Euglenozoa; class Euglenophyceae; order Euglenales; family Euglenaceae; genus Euglena; species Euglena gracilis. The sequence goes on from CAAHFI010721610.1 coordinate 14,180, forward strand.
GGGCGGCGGAGGCTTTCGGCCTGGGCTTCGCTGGGGTGGGGGCGGGAGGGGGAGGGCTGCCATCTCGGGAGGGGAGTGGAGCGGCTGGACGGAGGGTTCTGGCGGAGCTGCGTCAGTAGGGCCCGGAGAGGGAGGCTACCGTACGGGCAGCCAGGGTACAGCCCTTGGGCGTCCGCGTCCCCCGTCCAGCTGACGTCGCGGTTGACGCCCTGTGCGTAGACCTGTACAGGGCGTGCGGTGGCGGGGCGTTGCAGCGTTCTTTTTTTTTTAATTTTATTTTGGTGTTCTTAATCTGAGGGCATGACGTCACAAGGCAAGTAACGGGTAGTATCGGTGGGAGACGAGGAGACAGGATAGCGAGGGAACAGGTAGCTGTAGAGCCGCGAGGCCAAACCCAGGACGAATGGCGAGACCTCGGGGGGTTAGGGGGGACAAAGAAATGCTTGTCACATATGCCCTGAGGTGCGGCTGATCCTAGTGGCGTTGCGAGGCCCTTCGAACACAGCCAGAAGGCAGAAATGGGATTCTGCTGTCCCACTGGATGCGGGGCCAGCGTTCCCCATTAATGACCCGCCGCAAACAGAGGGGGTCCCGGGATATGGTCCTGCTGGGCACAGGGCGCCGAGGGGTGATTGACCTGCAGCACCGAACGCAAAGGCCATTTGCGGGGGGATGTCGATAAATCAGCTGGTGTCACCTCTGTGACATGTGTGGGTGAGGGCAGTCGACCACGGGGAATCAAGCAGGGCAAGTCGCCGCTAACTCCATCCAGTATGGGGCCAGCCGTAAGGGGTGTAAGGGTGTAGGTGTAGGTGCAGGGTGGTGGCTGGCTGGGGAGGGCTGAGGGGGGGGTGTGGTGTACCGAACAAAAAATTATCCATGCAGGGGTCGGCGCGCTGGATGAGGCTGTCAGCGGCTGCGCGCCAGCAGTGGGCGCGGAGCAAGCGCTGCAGCAGGTCATCCTCTCGGCACTGATGGTGTCACCGGACATCAGGACAACGCAGTTGGCCATGACGTCCTGCAGTGGCCTCCATAAGAACATGGGGGCCTCGGGTCAAGCAGACTGAGGGCCGCATCGCTTAGCAGACCCGGGCCACGCTGAACCACAGACCTGCACACGTTAGAACCTCAAGGTTGACGCGGGGTTCAGAGGGAGAGGGGGAGGGGTGCGGGGGAGGGGGAGGATGTTGGGAGGGTGAGGGGGTGAGTTTCAAGCCCTGACTTGAACATGTGAGCCAAGAGGGAAATGACAGTCATGGGCTGGGAAACCAGCCGGGGGGAGGGGGTGGAGTCTGCAGCCCCGGTTGCAGGCAGTCGTCCACCTCGGAGTTGGACGGGCGTCCGCACGCGAAGGCGAAGGGTTCGCCGGGTTGCAGGGCGGAGGAGACGTTGGTGACCACCGAGATTCAGCGAGGGCTGATCCTGGAGTTGGGGAGCTGTGGTGGTGAGGGCCCGTGTGATACTGGACCCGCATGTATGTGTTCACCATCCTATGTATTTGAGTCTCACATCGTGCCCAAGGGGTACCCAGAGTCCACGAGGGGTTGTGGGGTTGCGTGCAGTCAGGTATGGGTGCAAGCTCAGCGAGGGGGATGTTTGAGGATCTCCCAGGAATCGTGGTGTGAAGCGGTCTATGTGGCGCGGTTAGGCGAAAGGTGTATGGCGCTTCCCTTGCTGGTATGAAAGGTCAACCCTGCGCGCGGGAGGGATGCTCCAAGAGGATGTCGCGCCGTCGTTCCATGGCCAGCCTCCGGAAGTCGGCGCCCATCACAGGTGCGGGGGGCGGAGCAGCTCCGGCGCCATCCGCCACGGCAGCAGCCGGGGGGCTGCGGGGTTGTCCGCCGGCACGGGAGCGGCGCTGGCGCCAAGGCAGGGGACGGATTGGCGGAGGTAGACATGCGGGTGTGAGCTGCAGGTGATACAAGAAACAAGACTCCCCGGTTAGACTGTAGAGGGGGTGGGTGGGAGGAGGTTGTCTCGGTCGCGGCAGGTAGCTTCCCCCCCTTTTTTTCGTTTCCTGAGTCTGCATTATATTTGTCTGTACTTACACATATATGTCTGTGTGTATGTATACGGATACACGCTTCTGCGTATGTACATTATGTCTACATATATATATAATATGTATGCAATGTATGTATACTCTCTGTATATACCTATGTATGTAGTGTATGTATATAGTGAGTAGTGTATGTGTATATTGTGGCATATGCTTACATCATATAGTCAATTCGTTTTTTTTTTTTGTGTATATTTATTTCATATATATGTGTAATTACAACATATATTTATGCATACTGTATATATGATTTTTCTTGTTTATGTGTACTACTTACATATATATATATATATGTGTGTGTGTGAGTGTGTGTGTGTG
>CAAHFI010721666.1:0-10921 GCA_900893395.1 Euglena gracilis
GGGGGGGGGGTACTTTTCACCCAACTCTTCGTTTAACCCAAGTTACGGCCATTTTTCTGCCAATATTGGCCCATTTATTGGGCCATTTTGGGTTGTTTTCGGGGCCAAAAAACAGATGTTTTCAAATTTCCTTGGAAAAGAAGCAAAAACAAAGGAAATGAAGAGAGACCTTTTTTGAAGTCCTTGGACCGCCCTCTCTAACGATATTTTGATTTCCCCGCAACTTCCGGCCTAGCCCGAGTTACAGCCAGTTTTCGGCGAATGCTGGCCACTTTGTAGCGTTTTGGCTGGTTTTGACTGGACATTTTCGGGCACTTTGGGTCAAAACGTCGAAAATAAAATGCAACTTTTGGCCTCTCGCACCCGGAAAAAACTGTTTTTGAGCTGAAAATGCGCGGTTTTCAACCCCCAGCCCCCCCCCCCCAAACACTCAAAATGCCGCTGGGTCAAAAAAAAACAGGTCAAAAAGGTAGCGAAAAAAATCGAAAATTTTTTTTGACCAAAACGATGTTTTTTTGGCCACCCGGACTCGAAAAAGAACTTGTTTTTGAGCCAAAAATGAGCGATTTTTGATCCCCGTTTTGAGTCATTTGCACAATTAGGGCACTGTGCACTTATCAGGGGGGTTTACCAGGTTTTGAATGGTGGCATGGGTTTTCATTGTAAAACCGAAGACGCAACTCAAACATAGGAGGGGAGATATGGGAAAATTTTTCAGTATATTTTGGTGCTCATTTTCGGCCCCAAAAACAGTTTTTCCGTGTCCTGGAGGCCATAACCTGTTTTTGACCCAAAACCATTGGTTTCGGGCAAAAAGAGAGGGGGGGGGGTTGAAAAGGACTCATTTTCGCCTCAAAAACAGTTTTTCCGGGCACGGGAATCCAAAGTTTCAGGCAAAATTGGTTTACAATTTCTTCGATTTTTTTTTGAGCTCTGAGTCAAGTGTGTCAAATGTGTCAGATTTGGGCTTGAACAATAGAAATATTTGGTCCAAGGAGGACAGTTCTGAGAATTGTGTGCTTTCCAACCTGAGATGCGACGGTGATCCCTGCTTTGGGAGGGTGCACACTTTTTAAGCAGGTAGTTTTGGACCCTCATTCCGCGTGGCAAAACAACCGGTCGCCGCAGCCGTTTTCGGCCGTCCCGACGTCCGGCGCCCTTCGCCTAACTGTTGCGAAGGATCTCAGACGCGGACACCCCTTTTCCGCCGCGGCCGGCGTGCGTAAACTGTAGCACTTACCGAGGTAATGTCACCCTTTTTGGCTGGCCCTAAAAACTGCGCAGTGCCCTGATAAATGTGCACCTCGAAACTACATCCTTAAAACGCGCGCACCCGTGCACTTATCGGGGTTATGTGGGTAAGAGCAAGCTTGCTCATGGGGAAAAGCCCCCTGTCCCCCCCCCTGGGTCGGGTCCACCTCGGGAACCGGCGGATTATCACCCTGGCTCCATTCCCAGATTTATTTTTCAGTCGCAAGCGACTGGATTTTGAATTTCCGAATCACCTCCGTTTGACTCCCAACTCCTCGCCAAGCCCGAGTTGCTCAGCCGTGAAGGTGCCCCCCTCTTCCGACTCTCCCGCCATTTTTTGCTCAAAAAAATATCGATTATTTCAAAATATCTTGACAATGAAGCAAAATCAAAGAAAACATCCAGAGAGCAAAAATGAAACCCTTGGCCCTATCCCCCCCCCCTGTTTGGCCCAAAATCCATGGACTTTGTGTGTACCAGGCGTCTGCTCTCTGCCCTTCTGAGGAAGTAGGCATGAGAGCAGATCCTCTTAGGATCTTCTCAACCCCCTTTCTCTCTCCACGGGTGGTATTCTTTCTTATATTTCATTATAAACTTCCAAACTCTGTTTCTCCTTTTGGTTTACCTTCCCTATGCTTTGTGTCTGCCGTGCGGGGAAGCTCAAAGGGGGTTTTTTCTGTTACTCTGATTTTCAGTCCCCAAGTAGGTGTGACAAGGCGAAAGCGAAGGCTTTTTGGGAATTGGGAATTATTTGTTAATAATTGTCATTATGTTTGACCACATAAAAGGTCACTTGTAGCCATCAGGTCTGGTTTTTAATTGCCCAAATTTCCTTGAAAAAAAAACCTTAAAAAACTCAAAGAGCCTTAAAAAATTTCCATCCGGAGGGGAAAATCAAACTTGAAGAACTGAGACCACTGAACAACAAAAATTCTGAATTGCTGGATCAGAAAAAGCCAGCAACAACAATCTTTCACTCCCATCACGAGAAAGATCGAGGTTCGAAAAATTGAAATTTAATGCAAACAAGTGAGTGAACAAATACCTAATTTGCGCAATCGACCACATCCATGGTAAAAATGTCAAATGTTGAGAGACTGGCTGTGCACAGTCATGAACAAATGCACTCACAAATCTCTCTGGCTACTTTTGGTTCATTTGAAAAAAATTCAATTTGCATTGAAACACCTATGAATGCCGTAAAATACCTGAAAAAAACCTTGTAAAATGCCCGAAAAGTCTTGAAAACGTTGTAAAAACCCTTAATTTTTTTTAATTAAAATATATGATTTAATTTTCAGAATTCGCCCCAAAATGGAACTGGGATCCACCAATATCTCCTGTGGGGCAACACAACCACCATCGGCAACTGCGCAGCGGGGCATTAGCTCGTTGACGAGGCGGCGGGGTGGGCGGCAGGTGGTTGGGCAACCGGGGGCAGGCTTCTTGTTGTTGGCGGGGGGTGCCTTGGGCCATAAGGTGCCTGCCTACATCCAACACCCCCGGGGGTCCCCTCCATATACGAACTAAGCCCCACAATTAAGCCCAAAAAATTACCCCATTTTCAAAAGCCTTTTCATTTCACGCCATTTAAAGCTAGTTCAAGGTTTAGATGGGGGTTCTGAATCATTTCACCCTCTGAACACGTTCATAAATAGGAGAGAGTTTCATTTATAGTTATTTGTGGTTGTTTGGGTTTGGTGTGATTATTTGCGGTTGTGGAAAATCTCCAAACTTGTGCTTGTCCGTGATTTAAAGGATTCCCTGGCACCTTTCAATTGAGATTTTTCCAACATTTTTCATCTTTTATTCTGCCTTTTGCCCCATGCTTCCTAATTTGCACTATTTCATTAATTGCGAAGCAGACATCGTTGCCCTCAAAAAAAACAGATATGAGTTAAAAAAAATACGACTGTCCAACCTTCAGCTACCAAAAGAAAGTTCGGGACCATGGATTTGGAACAAAAACCATCATTAAACCCCGCCATCAAAGCCAACCCCATTTTTTGACAGGATTTTTTAAATTCCTTAGAGGGGGCTTTATACTTGGGGGGGGGGGTATATTTGCTGAAACAGTCTTCATTCAGGATTCAGGGGGTGGTCCCTGACCACATTCCACCAAATCCATTCCATGTCCAGCCTGCAGCCTCCTTCCCAGCAGAAATCTGGAACCACCACGTGCTCCGAGGGGGGAAGGGGGTCAAAGAAATGCAGAATCAATCAAATCATCCATCATCTTGGCCAATAAATGCTGTTAAACTTTTCAAAAAGATCAAACAATAATAAAATAAAACAAAACAATTAAATGTTTAATAAAAACAACAAAAAATAAATTTGCCCCCCCCCTGTGGAGTGACCCTCACAATGGGGTGACAGGGTGGGGGGCGCCTTGGCCCTCCAGCTTCTTCCACGCCTCGAAACCCAGTCGTAGGCTACGGCCTCCGCGCGGCGGGCGAACATGAATAGCGTGCACTCCTCGATCAAACTTTTTGGGGTGACCCATTTGACCTTCGTGGCCTTCAATTGTGGCAAAATATTAAATATACCATCGGACCAAAATTTTGGTCCCAAAATGTCGCAAGTTGGCAAATACAGAGGGGGAGTGAATGGATGGAGGATAAATGGACCATTAAAACAAAAGCGATCATATGGTGCCGTGAAAAAGAATTGCACATGGTCTCACAAAAATAACCTTCCCCCGCTCGGGGTTGGTGTCGAACAGGGAGCTTGTCGCTCTCGTTGTAGCCCCCTGCGATGTCCAGCGTTTCAGAATGTCTCAAGTCCATGCAAGAACCCTGCCTTTACTCATAGGACGTGGACAACCTTTTATTTTGTTTCCAGCAGAACAGTGCACACCCGGGGAGTTCTTAAGAAAAAATCATGCAGCTTGCATATTTTCGTTCTCCAGTTTTTTTCTTTAATTTGAATATTTAGCAACGAAAACAGCTGCAAGTTTCCTGGTACAAATTTCACACGCATGCAAATGCAGCAGTGCACACACTGCACCACACATCCATGCATGCACCAGGGCGGTCCATAAAGGACGGGAAGTTTTTTTCCCCTTGAGGACCTCCCCTTAAAGACCGCCCTTCGGCCACCACAGCATCCAAGGTTCATTCTGTTTTGTCTTGATTTGCACGGCTTCCTGCTGATGGGGCTGATGGGTTGATGGGTTGATGGGTTGTCTGACGAACTTCAGTTTGGCACCGTCTTTCTCTGCAGGTCTCGGCCCTCCGCTCACGCAACCCCCATTCCCACACATGGGGCTGCCCCCCGCGGTGCCCGGCCCTGCGTAGGCCCCGAACGCGATGAGCCAGTGTTGACTCCAAGGTCCACACCAATGCCCAGGTCCGGCCCACCCACACCCTGTGGGTGCGGGGGGGCCAGGCTTCTTTTTAAGTCAGCAGACCCCCCCGGGGGGGGGCTCTTCTTTTAAATGCGAAGCCAAAAACTAAAATTCAAATGACATGGGAAAAAATGGTCAACAGTGGTTGGGAAATTCCAGGGGAATTGATCAAAATGCAAAACACCCAGGGTCCATGTCAACTTGGCTCCATTATTTTCATTTATTTCATTGTTGGATCTTTTCTTAAATATTGTGCAGGGCATTTGATCCAAAGTTTTGGAAAATAAAATGCAACATTTGCCGTCATTCAAGGAGAATGCCCTGTGTTGCCAAACGATCACGATTTTTTACGATCAGCAATGGTTGTGAAAAAGAAGCGAACAAGGATCTTGTCAAATATCTTTTGTGTCAGATCTCTTTCTGCTGCTACTTTTTTCATAAATTCCTTGTACAATAACAATGAGTGCTTCGATCCACGAAGATCAAATCCTGCCTTTGGGTTGAAGGAGTTGATGTAAAAATGTCCTCCGTCCAACCAAGTAAACTTGCCGCTGTTGTTGACGAATTCCACATACATTGCCTGAAACCACATTCAAAACTTTGTCAAGGACGAGTCTCCAGCTCCATCTCTTTTCGTCGATTTTAAATATATCTAAACGTTTAATACCACCAAAAATAATTGATTAGTTTATTTAAGTGTACTTTTCCTTGACTTCTTCCAGCAAAATCACATTCGATCGCGTTTTAAGAACGCCCCAAAATACAGAATGCAGAATCCTGGGGGATTGAAAAATGTCTTGCATTTTCTGAACGCTGCAACTTCCTCCCATCAAAGTGGAAATATCTAAAACCCTTGGGGGTCCCAAACTCAGGATGGAAAACGCTGTTGGCCGGACTACCCATGGGGGTCTGGGGGAGGGGCTGGACAGAGATGGAACTAGGTGTGATAATTTGGCACCCAAGCACAAAATATTAATTAAGCATCCTTTTCATTTCTAAACGATGCTTGAATGCTTTTCCATGATTTTCACAAAAATACGAACGAAAAAAACACACCAAAAAAATTCCCGAAATCTAGTAATTGGCAACCGAAAAATTTCTCCGCTTCCCGGCCTTCGGATGTGCTGAACCCAACTTCATTTTAGAAAAGGTGAGCTGGGCAGCTGGCCCAGCCTTGGGCCGGCTCGCCCGGCCTCTGGCCGGCTCGCCTGGCCTCTGGCCGGGCTGGACCCAAGTTTATTTCACTCGACCCCCGGGGGGGCTCCCAGCCCGAGTTTGGGCTGCTGGCTGGCTGGCTGGCCCCCCAGGGGGTAGGGTACACTGCGGCACTACAAATCCCCTGCCCATAACGCCCATGAACGCCCTTAAATGTCTATAAATGCCCACAAACACCCATAAATGCCCATAAACATCCATGCCCATAAATGCCCATAAATGCCCATAAACACACATAATGCCAATAACCACCCATAAATGCCCAGTAACCCCCATAAACACCCACAAATGCCCACAATTGCCCATAAATGCCCATGAATACAGAATCCCATAAACGTCCTTAAATGCCTAAAAACGCTGGTAAACACCCGTAAATGTCCATAAACGGCCATAAATGCCCATACACGCCCACAAACACCCATAAACTCAAAATGCCCTTAAATTCCCCTTAAAATCCCCTTAAATTTTTTGAATTCCCTTAAAATTGCCTTAAAATTTCCTTAAAATCCCCTCAGTCCGGGGCAGGGAGGCTTGTGACCCCAAAAAAACTACTTGCTCCGCTCCCCACCCCACCCCAGGGCGGGGTGAGGTGCCCTCAGGCTTGGAAAATCCCTGACATGACTCCCCCGACAAAGCTGATCCCCCCAATCCAATCCAATCCAATCCAATCCCTTGGCAAGCTGGTATTCTGGTATATTGGCCAGGCTGTTTTTTATCAACCCCGGGGGGGGGGGTCCGCACTACCCCCCCCCGGGGGGTCAGATTTCGGCCTGTGCCAAGGCACATTCCTTTGAAAATAGGCCATTTTGGCTCCCCAGCGCCTTCAGTGCCGGGGTTGTGCTAGGGCACTTTTGGCTGTGTGCCCTCCCGGGGGGGGGGTCGGATCGGGAGTGCCTTGGAGTGCCTACCCAGGCAGGCACCCCCCCCCCCGGGGTGGGCCCGACTAAAATACGGCCTGATATTGGCCCCAGCAATTTTCTGACAATTGGCTCCAGCCTGGCAAAGATCAACACGAGGAATGGAGATGGGAATTTTTTCAAGAGGTTCGAACCAAAAATCGAGTTTTTGGGGGTGTGGTGGGAGTCCCAAAAGTCCCAAAAGTGGTGGGGAGTCCCCTTGAAGCATGGCGGGAGTCCCAAAAAAGAATTGGCAACCCTTTTTGTTTCAAGCTTTGGGTGGTTGTCAAACTGGAGATGGCTCCGGCCCCTCAAAGATGCTCTAGAATTGGGGCGGTTATCAAACAAGAAAGGGTCCCAAACTGCTCTAAGAAGCCATTTTGGACCGGTGTTGGAGGGTGGAGACTCTGTCATTTTCGGTCCCTTAAAAAAAAATCGAAAATTTTTGCTCATTGTTCTCCACCTCGAAAAACTCCCCAAAATAATTTTGAGCGGAAAAGAAGCAGTTTTCGTCGTTTCAGATCGGGGGGGGGGGCTGAAGGTTGGCCCAAATGCCCCCCAAACACCCAAAAACACCCAAAAATGACGTTTGGTTTGCAAACTCTGTTATTCTGGGGGATTTCATTCCGTCAAAAAAAGAATAACTTATTTTCATCCAAAAACCCTTTATCTAAATCTCCCGAACCAAGAAAATGTGTTTTGAACCAAAACAATTGAAAAGAATCACATTTCTTGCAATACTTATAGAATTTGTGGGGAAAAAAAACATCTGAAATCATAATGAAAATGCCTCAGGTTGTGTGTCCCACAATTTGAATTGTCCACTCACCCACATGTGCAGCGACACGAGTTGTGATCCTCCACTTTCCCATCCGAATGAAATTTCTTCAAACACAAACACAAAACTCGAAACCCAAAGTGAATAAAGTGATAAATGAAAAAAAGAAGCAAAAATACACACCATCATTGTGATTAAAACTTTAAATTTCATCGTTTCTCCAACCAATGACAGACAACAATTTCCTTTCGCCTGAAAAATGTTAAAAGCAACAAAATGCAATTCAAAAAAATCCTGAATTTACGAAAAAATCCTTCCCCAAACCAAAAAAAACGTCATTTGACTTTCTCAAAATCAACCGCATGAACTGAAATGAAAAGGACCCACCAAAGAAGAAATGGCATTGTTGCCGAAAGCTTGGAAGCTTTCTCTGCACGATTGATGCTCATGTGCCGAATATTTTCCGCTTACTGGCCTTTCCATCTAAAAAAAGAATAAAAAACTTTTTAAGAAAAGCTTAAAAAGATTTCAATAGGGCCTCATCCCAGCTTCCAAGGGTCAAAGACTGAGGTGGTAAGGGAAGTAAAACATTATCATTTGAAATTGGAGTCTTGAAGGTCCTTCCTTATCCTAAGCCCCTTGTATTGGGTGCCCACATCTGCAGTCGGGCTTCTGGGGTAGTATGAAGGTATTTAGGTAGGTATTATCATTATTAAGCTAGGTTTATCTCTCTCTGTATTTGTATCATTTCATTCTGTTCGTAAGATCTGAAACGGGAGGCTTTAAACTTTTTGAAAGTTTTAAAAGGGTCAAAAGAAAGCACCTTGACCCACCGGGTTTTAAGTCTCAATCCCCCATGAGCGGGGAGGGGGTCCAAACTCAAAGTCCCCCAAACAAGGGGGTTTCAATGTGGCTTAAATCAGGCTTAAATTTAAATCACGCTGGAATGGAATGGAAAGATCGCTGAGCTCTTATCTTATATTTTGGTACAGACCCCCGTAACCCCCGCCACAGGTGGGGAGTTGTGCGATGATCCAAATATCGTTACAACAGGCTTTGCAAGCGTTGTCAAACAACTCTCCAACATATTTGAGTTATTTGCGACAAACACCCGCAAAACAGCACTTTGTTCCCCTTTTTCAGAATTTGGTCCATTCCCAGACCGCTGGGCTCGCCTATCCCAAGATATGGCCTCCGCGGGTTTTTTTTAAAAAGCCAAAAGGCGGTTGGCAGGTGTGTAAGGCCCCCACCACCAGAAAAAAAAAATCGAAAATGGTGGGGAGTTGTCAAAGAAAATCCAACTCAGTGTAAAATTCGGCATATGATGCAATTTTTTCCGATCAAAAAGTGAAAAACCCCCGTGTGGGGCCCTTTTCCCTTTGAAACCACAACTCTGCAATGGTGGACCAAAACAAACAAAATTTCGAAAAGATCTCAAAAACGGTGGGCTGAAAAAATTCCCCTCAGCCATTTTTGAACCCCTTTTGACGAACCATCTAATGGTACCCGCCTTGACCGATAACTCCCCCCGAGCCCAAGTTATGGCCCAATTGTCCAAAACAGCCATTTTTGGGGGGTGGAGGTTGGCTGTACCATTCTTCGGGGTTCTGGGTCGGGAAAAAAAATTGAAAAAATCCAAAATGACCATTTTTGCCCAGGAACCCCCCAAAAAAGTACTTTTGAGCCAAAAAAAAAATAGCGCCACTTAACCCCCCCCCCGGTTGGACCTAAAAACCAAGCCAATCTGGGTCATTTTGGGTAAAAATAAGTCGAAAAATCTCATATTCTTATTTGCCTAAAATTATGCTCTTTGTCCTCCAGAACCACCCCAAAGCTTTTTTTGAGCGAGAACTGAGCATTTCTCGATCTTTTAGACCACCCCGTTAGGCCCCAAACCAAAAGCATAAGCTGTACGGGCATTTTGGGTAAAAAAGGTCGAAAAATGTCAAAAAAATGCTAACACCAATTTTTTGGGCTTCCAGGCACGCAAAACCTTTTTTACCAGCCCTGTTGTACGTGGCCTTCGTACAACTCTCAAGATCTGTCCCCCGTGGCCGAAGGGACCAGAATGTCAAGCATTTCAGTTCTGCAGCTGGCCCCTGACCCCTCGGGGGGCCTCCCACCCCAAGGAAGCGATGGGTCTGAAAACCCCCTAAAAAAAATCTTTCCACAAAAACCAGCCCACCCATATTCTTTTGGGAATCAGTCCAAAAGACATGTGTGTGGGTAATCGGCAGCTGCGCTATGGTTGTTTGTTTGTGTTCCCTGTGCAAAATACAACAAACTTCCCCGGTGCCCGGTGCAAAACGATGGATTCCCCGGTAACCCGGTGCAAAACGATGGATTTTAAAAGAATGCAAAGTTTTTGAACGAAATGGTCATTTCTTGGGCACTTTTGGGTGTTTTTTTTTGGCAAAAAAGCAACATTTCATCACATGGTTTCTACACAAAGAGCTGTTCTTTCTTTTGAAAAAAGAATTTACAATCACCAATTTTTTTTATTTACAAACAATTTTATAAAAAAAATTCATATTCAAAAAAAAGACCCCCGAAATAAAATCCCTTGGAGGGTCTGAAAAACTGACCAGAGCATAAATCCCAAGTCTTGTGTGGGGGGTAATCCTCGCAAAAAATGCCCTCCCCCCACAACAATAATTGATGCGCAAATCGCAGAGAAGAAAAGGCCAGACCCAACTTGCATTTTGAACAACTGTTGTTGCGTCCAGCACTGTCAAAGAGGGCCCGTCAACACACCTGTTCAGACGGACCTTTGCTTTCACCTCGAATGCACCTTTCGTTTGGAGAACCTTGTGGATGTAGGAACACGTTTCTGGAACAGAATCGAATGCAACGCCTTGGTGTATGATCGTAAATTGACATTTTAACCATGATACCCACCTACCCCCCTCTCGGGAAACTGTCACGTGACAGGTTGGCGAGTAGCCAGAGTGACAAATTTCCCGGGGGTGACAGTTTCCTGGGGGTAGGTATGCGAATTTCAGGAGATGCAAATAACATTTTTCTTATTTTGTAATGCAAATGGGACCTCGTGACTTGAAATATTATACTCTTTGATTTGTTTTTGATTGGGCAGAAATGTCTTTTGGAAAACATTTTGCCAACTCCAAAAGAAACAACAAAAAATTGGTTTCATTAATCTGTAGATTTGGGGGGGGGGTGATTGTGGTTGGTGTCCTCAAGACTTTTGCAAAATTCCGTTCCAAAAACAAATATTTTTGGAAATGACGGCGACTTTTTCTGATTGCACCGGATCACAAACTCGGGGTACCCGCCCCCCCCTTGTCCACCGACCGGGTTCCTGCAACCCCTGACCGGGGGGTGGTCGTACCACTAGGGGCCAAAATAAAACCAAAAGCCAAAAAAGGTGCAATTTCATAACGGTGAAGGTTGCCACCGGCGCCTCTCAGTATGGAG
>CAAHFI010724124.1:0-14134 GCA_900893395.1 Euglena gracilis
AGCCCTGCGCAGAAATGTACAATTGGAGGGGGGCTACAGCTGGGGGGGCTACTTGGTATACTTGCGCAATCTTAATGAATTGCGTCATCTGAGCGCCCACCAAGGGGGTGCGCATGCTTGCGCAAAGCCCAGCAGGGCTTGCGCATCCCCTTGGGGTTGCCTGTTGGCCCCCTCAACCTGTCCCCTCCTTTACCTTCCCTTGGTTGTCAAAATGGGCTGTGGGGCCCCCTTGGGGGCCAGTGGGGCCTCAAAAGGCCCTTGGAGCCTTGGAGCCCCCTCGCGGCCCTTCGTGGCCCCTTTGGGCCACCTTGGGACTCCCCTTGGGCGGGCACCCTCGGACCGCGCACACTCCCCTCCTCAAAAAAAATTGCCGTGCAATTTAAGTTCGACCTTTGCCGGTCCGAGGTGCCGCCCCCCCCCTTTTGCTTTCCGGCCTCCGAAAAATTTGTATTGTTCTTGTTGAAACGCACAAGCGGTGGCGCCACGTGCCGTGTTGGGCGCGTGCTGTCGGGACGGGGTACAGGGGAGGGGCGAGAAGGGGGACGGGCGCCTCCGGGCTCGTGTCCCGGGGAGGCACCGCTTGGGGCCCCTCCGCTCCCCCTCCGGTCCCGTGAGCCTTCTGGCCCATGGGTAGGGGCACTGCCCCCCCCCCCGAAACTGTCGATGCCAATGTGTAATTGTGATTCCCCCCAGGCCCCGCTTGGCCCGGGGTGGAAAGTCCTGCTTTGGGATTGGGAAATCTGCGACCCCACACGGCCGCTGACCGCCCCGCCTTGCCCGGTATCCCGGGACCAAAGGCCCCCGGGGGCTTGGCAGGGGTGCGTGCAGGCGAGGGGCCCGGGGAGGGCCTTGGGTGGGCCCTTTCCTTAGGGTCGGGGCTGCCCCCCCCCCCGTTGTGGCTGGGCGCCCGTCCTCTTGAGAGGGGGGGCTGCCCCCCCCCGCTCTCCGGTGTGGAGGGGGGTTAGCGTTTGCCCCCCCGGCGTGTTAGCTTCACAAATTGGCCAACGGGGTGTATTTTTTTAAAATTGTGGAAAAGCGGCAGGCGCCCCCCCCTCCCCCGCATGGTGGGCCGAGGAGGGGTGTGGACACCGCAAAAAAAAATCGGTCAAAATTGGCAGGCGCCCCCCCCTCCCTCGGCACGGGGCCCCGAAAGGGGGTGTACCAACCATCCAAAAATTGAACAAAATGGGCAGGTCCCCCCCCGGAGCCAACTTGGCCACGGGGCACCCCCACCTCCTAATGACAACGCAACACGAAAATGAATGGAGATCGACCGAACACTTGAAGGGCTCAAAATAAAAGGAAAAAAAATAATGCACACCCGGGGCTCGAGCGCCCCGTTGGGCCTCCGTGGCCCTGTGGGCCTCGGGCCCGCAGGCGCCTGTGGACCCCCTGTGGGCCCCTCGGGCGCCGCACCGTGCGGTGTGGTGCACGTGCGGCGCGTGGGCGCCTCATCTCGTGGGGCGCTTGCCCCTCGGGGCGCTATGTGGGCCGCGGGTGGTGGCGAGGCCAGCCTTGGGGGGCTGTGGGCCCCCTCAACCCTTGGGACCCCCCCCCGGTGTGCTCCTGTGGCCTCCTCGCCCCACCCGGGCGTCCCGTCGCCCTCCTGGCCCCTCGCCCGTAGCCAAGGGGCACTGTGGGGTTGACTTCGCTGAAATTGAAATTGAGATTGAACCTGCGAAACACAACAACAACAACAAACAAAGGAAATCAGCTCGTCCTCCAAGGTTTCCGCACCAACCCCATTTCTGCCCCCCCCCCCGTGGGCTAGCCTCCACAGGTAAGCCGGCCCAGGCTACGTCTGGGTCGGCGGGGGGGGCTAGGGGTCCTCATCGGAGCCGGGCCACAAGGGCTCGAACTCCGCGAGGAGCAGTTGGAGCACCCCGCCGGCTCCCCGACCTGGTCCCCTTCGGCGTCCTCGGCCTCGGGGTCCCGGCCGTGGCAGCCGCGGCGAGGAGGTCCAACGACCCCGACTCGCTTGCCTCCTCCTCGCTCCCCTGGTCGTCCCCTTCGCCAGGCGCCTCCGCTGCACCTCCGCATCCACCCGCTGCGGCGCTCCCTCGCCCACCAACCGCCCCACCACGCTCCGGAGGTGCTCCACCTCCGCCGCCAGCCCCTCGAGGTAGGCCAGCAGGAGCGGAGGTCCTCCGGGCGTGTGGGGGACGGTGGTCGGGGGGTCGGCCGGGGGGAGGTTCCGCGGGGGTGTCCAGGCGGGGGCGCTTGGGGGCGGGCAAGAGGGTGAGGAGGGCGGCCTCCGCCTCGGCGGCCGATGGCGGCGGGGGGCGACGGGAAGAGGTCCAGGGACGTAGGGGCGACGGGGCACGTAGCGCTGCATCCTACGCACAAGAGCGAAGGATGTGCGTGTGCTCCGCACCACCACAATCCCCGCACCCGCCGTCCCCTCGCCTCCACCTCCTACCCACCTTATTGACCCCGTCCCGCCCCCCCTCTTCCCGGGGCGGAGAAGTCCCACCACCTCCAACGGAATCCCCTTGGCTGCACAATAATCAACCACATCCTCATTGTACGAGGGGAAGAAATCTGACCATGGCAGCCATTGGAGATCCGTCGGATCCCAATTTTTCCACCTCACCTGAAATTCCGGGACTCCCGTTTCCGGGGGTTCCGGCTGCCCACAATCTCCTCCACCACCCACTCATCCGGTCCCACCTCCAGGGGGCCGCCTTGTCATTGAAATAGAACAGTGGGAGGGGGTCGGTGGAGAACTCGTCTCCGCGTGGAGCTTGAGTTGGCTCCGGTGTCTCTTGGCGGGCCCCTGGGGCCAGCTCCACCACATATGAGTGGCGACCCCGGCGGGCCACACAGTCCCCCTTTTCCACTTGGTGGCCAACTTGTCCGTGCCCGGCTGTGTCTCGGGACGGTACCACACCTTGGCACCGACCTCCAGGGGAGGTGGGTCCCTTCTCTTGGCGTTGATGGAAGCCCACCGTTTGGCGTGCAAGGCATTCAAGGTTGAGGCCACCTTCTCGTCCATACCCGCATCCGTGCCATGAAGTCGGCTGCCCCCTCGGCCTCTCGTGGGGGCTGGTGGGGCAGGCCTTGGAGTGGCCGGTGCCGCCCGAAGACCACCTCGTAGGGCGACAAGCCGGACTCCCCTGGCACATCGTGCAGGTGCCGGAGGGCCTTGGGTAACAGCACCACCCATGAGGCCTCCTTCTCCGACAGGTCGGCGATGAGCTTGGACAGGGTGTTCATCACCCGTTGGCCTGCCACCTCTGCCCGACCGTTGGCCTGGTGGTGGTAGGCCTGCCCGTAGGCACGCCTCACCCCCATGGCGGCGCACATTGTTTGCCACCAAGCCGAAGCAAAGTGGGGGCCACGGTCCGAGGTCACCACAGAGGGCACCCCGAACATGTCCCAGTGGCGGAACATGGCCTTGGCCACCACCTCAGCTGTCAGGCCTTGTACTTGTGGGGGGTGGCCACTGTCCACACCACTCTCACGGTCCACGCACAGGGCCAGGTAATCATACACCTGGCCCTCGTGGTCACCTCAGGCATGCGAACAGGTCCACTGCCACACTGTCCATGAGGAACGGTGGCACAGGGGTGGCTTCGAGAGCACACTTGAAAGGTGCTCGAGAGGGGTCACAGGCTTGGCAGATTTCACATTGCCGCTGGATGCCTTGGGTGATTTTCTCAGCCCCCCTTGGATGCGAACCTGTACCACCGCCCCATCTGGTGCCAGAGCCTGGAGGCTCCTGGGTGGCCCGCGTCCCCGTGGGCCCGGACCACGAGCCCCATCAGGCTGGTGGGCACACAGAGGAGCCCGTCCGTGTACATTTTGTCCCGTACAGACGGACTCCCTCAGGCCACTCTCCTGCAGGGGCCTGCACACTTGCATAAACAGGCCCCCACACAGGGCAATTTTCATATGCCCGTGACCAATCCCTGTCCATCACTGGGATGGAGGGATCCTCCTCCACTCCTCCTGGGTGTGCACCCCCGTGTCTGGAGAAAGTGAAATTGGTTCCCCCACAGGTTCCCGAGATCCCCCCGTGGGGATCATCGATGGGGGGGTCAGCTGCAGGTCCTCACTCAGAACTCTTCGCCCCGGTTGGTGTTCCTCAGGTCCCCCCCTTCTTGCCGGCTGTTCATTCCCGAATTCATCCACAAAGATGGCACGTGGGGAACCTCGTGTCTCCCGCGTGTCCAACCCAGGTACCCCAGGTCCCTCCCTCCCTGAGGATGGGACCCGAATCTCCCGAGGGGCGTCCACAGGCCCCTCCCCCCCGTGGGGTCAGGGCCAGGGCCCCCTGGCACTGAATCCTCAGCCCCCTCCCCTCTGTGGGGCTGGGGCCAGGTCTGTGCTGTGCTGCTGTGTCTCTCCCACTGCGTGTTGTTACCGCCACGTGGAGTTCCTCCCCCCCGTGCGGTGTCCGCATTCCCCTCTTCCCTCCGTTCTTCTTCGATCATGGCCCTCATTGCCTCATCATCCTCCTCGCTCCCGTGGAGGCTGATGTCGGCAAATGCCTTGGAGGCAGGATATGCCCATCTGCTGAGGGCATCCGCCACCACGTTTTCCTTTCCCGGGATGTAGACCACGTGAAGGTCAAACCGGGAGAACATTTCATGCCAGCGTCCCCGCCTTCCCGCAGGTCCGCTGGGCGTGTCCAGGTTTCCTTGGCCCAGGCCTCCAGGGACTTGTGGTCCGTGAGGACCAACACCGGCTGCAGGCCGATGTAGGAGGCCCATTTTTGGAGGGCCAGGATGATGGCGTAGTCTCCTTCTCTCGCGGAGACCAGCCTTTCACCTGTCCAGCCGTGAGTTTCCTGGAGCAGAAGGCCACAGGCACGGTTTTCCGTGTAGTGGCTTCCACGGCTGTGGGCATCCCCTCTGTTGGCTCCAAAAACTGTTCAGGGTGCCCCCACCGCCGCCTTGTCGCTCGCATCAACCCGGAGATGAATGGCTGGTCCGGGTTGATGGTGTGGAGCTCCAATCCCCGGAGGAGCTCCTGCTTCAGGGCGGTGAAGGCCTCCCGTTCCACTTGGCCGAATTTCACAGGTTTTTGCTGCCTTTTTTCCCTTCCAACGTCCCACCTTGAGGAGTTCCATCAGGGGGGCTGCATACCGGGCATACTCCTTCACGTAGCTGGAGTAGTAGTTGGTGAAGCCCAGAAAGCCCCTGAGGGCTGTGATCGTGCGGGGCTCCTCCCACTTCTCCAGCGCCATGAGTTTGCCCGGGCTGGCCTCCGTTTTCCTCCCCCCAGGATGTGGCCACAGAACTCCACTTCTCTTACGAAGAAGCGGCACTTGTTTTTGTCCACGACCAGGCGGTGTTCCCGCAGTGCCCCCAACACTCGCCTTATGTCCTGGTCGTGTGCCTCCAGGTAGCTTCCTCCGTGCCACACACTCGGTCCCCACGATGATGTCGTCAACATGGGTTGGCGACATCAGCCACATCCCTCAGCGAGTAGTCGATCACCGCTGAAAAAATGGCCACTCCATTTTTCAGGCCCATCACGACCACACACCACTGCTTGGACCCCGGGGGTGCTGCAGCAGGTGTATGGGCGTGAGTCTTCGTGCAGGGGCACCTGATGGAAGGCATCCTTGAGATCAAGGACGGAGAACAGGTACCTCCGTCCCTGCACCAGGATGTCTCAATCCTGGGGAGGGGGTAAGCATCCGTCACTGTGGCCTCGTTTAATGCCCGGAAATCCACAACCCCACGCCACTTCCCCTGTTTCTTGGCCACCACGAATGTGGGGCTGCTCCAGGCACTTGGCACCCCCTCCTCACCTTCTTGTCCCGAACCCACTCATCCACCAGGTCACACAAGGCCCTGTGCCTCTCCCCCGTCAGGTGGATGGGCCTCTGTTCTTTGCCACAGATCCCGGTTTTAATTCGATTTTCCCTTCCCCCAGGGGCCCCCGAACGATTCTTTCCCCCCAAATCCTGTCTCGGAGAACCTCCCCCGAAGTCCCTCCGGAGGGCTGCCCGGAGCTCCTCAGCCCGCTGGCTGGTCACCTGTTCCCCTTCGGGAACAAGGATGACCCCTTGGGCTGCCCGTGCTTCGACCTCCGGGCTGCCCGCAGGAGTTCCTTGGCCACTGTCTCCTGGGTCGCCTCATCCTCGTGCAGGGGGTTTTCCTCCCACTCAGGCTCCTCGGTGTCCTCCCCCAGGGCTGCCTCTGGCAAAGCAAGCCGCAGTGCTCTGACTTTTTCCACCATTTTCAGGTATCTCACTCGCTTTTGTGCCTTTTTGTGGCTGCTGGCTGAACTTGCTCACCCTCCGCATCATGTCCCCGAAGGAGGACCACCTGCTCTCCCCTCAATGCCAAGGCTCGGAGATGTGGAAACACCCGAGCTGGTTTTCCTCCAGCCACGGAAAGCCGATGATGGCCTCCACGTGGATGTCTGCCTCATAGAAGGAGGCTGGGGCCGTCCACAGGCCCCTTCCCCCTGACCCAGGCCCCCCCCCCCGGAGGAAGGCCAGGCCTCACGTTCCCCCCTTTCTTGGCTCCACTAGCCGTCACCAGGGACAGGGGCTTGGGGCAGGCAGGAGGTATGTGCTGGTAGCATGCCTCTTCGGACCAGGTTCACCTCTGCCCCTGTGTCAATGAGGGCGTTGATGAAGTGGGTCTGTCCGTCTGGCCCCTGGCCTGCACCCGCATCAGCAGCTGCCGTTCACTGGCACCCTGCCCCACCTCACGGAGCAAGACCGAGGGCACCCCTCGCTCTGTCTGGGGGTCCCGCTCTGGCTCCGGAGACCCGGCAGCGTGGGCCTCCGGTGCCGGTGCTGTGGCCAGGTCACGGATGAGCGCCTCTGGGATCCGATATTTCAGGTGCCTGGGCAGGTTTTGGTGTTTGCTGCTGAGCCGAATTTTGTGCCGTCCCTTTCGTCCCCCCTCAGGTACTGGGCTTTCCAGGTTGGTGCAGGTCCGGCCGTCACAACACCCGTGGCCGGAGACCCAGGACATGGGGGCTGCCCCATATCCTGGTGGGCTTCTGGTAGCCCCAGTCTGCATACTGGCAGTAATCCACGTCCACGTGTGGGATCCCTGCCATGTACCTGCGGGTCCGCAGGTAACGTACCGGGGGTTTTCCAGCCACCACCGCCGTGGGCGGAGGTATCTGATGATGGCCAGGGCCCGCTGCAGCAGCCGATCAGCCAATTTAAAATCTCGTTCCCTGGTGGTCAGGGCCAGGCTGAATTCGGTGCAGGGGCCCCGCACACCACCACCTCAAAATCCCCAGGCTGGAACTGTTTTTTAAAATTCCATTTTACACGTCAACACAAATGTCTGGCCGCCACCTGGGGTCCACGTCCACCGACGTAACCTGGTAACCCAGGCTGCGGTAGACGTCCCCACTGAACCTGTCCCGCAGAACAGGTCCAGCATCCGCCTGGCTGGTCCGCTCTCCCACCTGCCCCAGGTGTGCCGGCTTGACCTCCCCTGTGCCCCCCGGTCCCTGGGGGTGGCCCTGAAAAATGTGTCCCGAACCTGGTTTTTTTCCCTCCCCCTTCGTGTCACCTCCTCCAGCGTGCACCGGTCTGGGTGCCCACACAGCAAAAAGGCTGTGATGGGCCACTTGGTCCCCCGGCACAACTCCTCCCTCTGCCGAAAAATCGTGTTCCCTGAGGGAACGTGACTTGGCGCACTGCCAAGCCCCTGGCCTCCCTGTACCAACGCCGCCCCGGCCACCTGGGGATCACCAGGATGGCATGGGCCTGATCTCCTGATTTTTTCGAGAACCTCCTGTATTTTTTATAAGGTGGGTTGATCCACAAAACCTCCCTGCCCCAGTCCTGCTTGAAGGCATCTTCTCCCCCGCCCCTGGCCCCACCAGCGGACAAACCTGCGGTTTTCTTTGGCAGAAAAGGCGTCGACCTCCGGGAGACCCCAGGCGGCGGAGTACGTCCCTGACGTACTCCTCCCGGACGTGGTAGTCCTGGGAGATCCACCGGGAGGGCGACCTCCCAAACCCTGAGGAACGGGCTGGGAGTGGTGCTGGGACTGGCTGTGGTGTGGGGCTGAGGTGGAAGGTGCGGCCCTGACGCACCTCACCTGGCGAATCGAAAAACCTGAATCCCTTTCCGTGCTGGGGGCGGTTTCATCCGTGCCTCTGATGGTTTGGGGAACGTTGATGACCTCCCTCGCTGCCTCCCTGATTGATGCCTGTGAGAGCGTTTTGTTTTTTTCTTTTTTCTTTTTTTGTTTTGTGTTTTTCCCCTCCTTCCTGGTGTTGTGATCTGCGGTAGACTGGGTGTGCTGGAACCCGAAGACCCCTGGGCGGCCTGCTGCGGAGGGCCAGCCGCCTGGTCCCTTCTCCCTTTGTCCCGAACCGAACTCTGACCTGAGCCCCCCCCTGGACTGCCCTCGCTGGGAAAAGCGCAGCCCAGGGGTTGCAGAGTCGAATGAGAGGGCCTGCTGCCCCCCCCAGCCCCTTTTCGTGTCTCAGTCAGGGGGGGCTGGGGGGACCGTGCAGGTTCAGGTCCGGATCTGCCTTTGGACCTTCCCTTGACCAAAACCCAACCCTCTCGTGAGCCTGTTCCTTACCCCCTTCCGAGGGCCGTGCTGGGGCACCCTGGTCCCCGTCCCTCCCTTCTGGCCCCCGCTTTTCGGCACTCCCCGCCGTGGGGGTGTGGACGTCCCTCCTTCCCCTTTCCCTTCTCCACCAGCAATATCGTGCCAGATGTCCCGTTTTCCCGCACTCAACATTTTTTTCCAGGGCATTCCCGAGACCAGTGATCTGTGGCCCCGCACTGGCTGCAGGGCTGGTCCACCGAGGGGCCACTCCGGGGGCTCCCCGGGGGTTTGTTCCCTGTTGGTGGCTGGGTGAGGGGTTGGGACCTGGCTGGGCGAAAATCTAGTCCGCCCTTGCCAGCTCCCTTGCCGAACCCCTTCCCCTTTTGCCCCGGGCTGGGTGACCTGCGTCCCTCCCGTCCCTTTCCAGGAGACCCCTCGGGCCGTGATTGCCTGTCCTGTGGCCCTCAGGGCCTTTGGGGGTCCTGCCTTTGCTCCTCCCTCAGCTGGCTGTGAAACGTTTTCTGGGGCTGGGCTGGCCTGGCTTCCTGGGATTTTACTTCGAGACTGAAAAATTGTCGAGGCCCCCAGCCCAGTGGTCTTCCTGGTGGGCTGGGACCCCCGTCCACCCCAAGAACGGCCAAGCTGTCAGACCGTTCCTGGCACCGCAGCTCATTTTCAGCGTGTCGAAAAACCTTCTTCCATCCACTTTGTTTCGTGGGGGGTGATTTTCACTGTATTGCCCCCCTGCAGCGTGGCCCCGTTCCTCATCATCAGCCTCTCCAGCGCCCGCCGGCTGTAGAGCTTGATGAGGAAGGAGTCCCGGTGTGCCCTGACTGTCACCGGCTCCCCTCACCACAGCCTCCTGGGCGAGCTGTGTTGCCTTTTCCGCCGTCAACCCAGGGATGTGCCACAGCCGCACTGTGGGCGCATCCTGATTTTTTCGGTCTGCTCCCTGATTATTGCCCTACGCATGGAATCTGGGAGCTGCTGCAAAACCAGAGCCTGTGCTTCCTCCTCAGAGGGTTTTCCATCCGGCAGAAAATTAATTTAAACTGGCTTTCATATTCACGCCACGCTGGGAGGGTTAACTTTCCCGTGTTTGCCGGCCTGAGGGCCCTGAGCTGCTCATCAGCGAGGCCTGGATGTCACCGCCGTATTTCTGGGCCAGCCAGTTCCAGAATCCTGGAACCTGACCCGTTCCCCATCTCCTGTCGCCGCTGGAGTTCCAGCCGGCTACTGTGGTCCAGGCAGCCGTCAGAACAAGCATTTTAAATTCCTCCCCCACTGGCTGTCCCATGGAAACCTGCTGCATGTAAAGCTGAAATTTTACTGAAAAATCATGAAAATCCCCTTTCAGCTCTGGTTTTACAAAGGTCTTTGGTGAGTGTCGCCAGCGGCCCCAAAAACATGCTGGCTGCTGGCTGGGGGCTGCTGGCGCCACGTGGACCGGAGCTGCCTGGACCCCCCGGACCCAGGCCCCGTGTCCTGGGACCCAAAGGCCAGAGGGGCAGCGCTGCACGATGCTGCCCCAGCCTCAGGGGCCCAGGCGAAAGGGTCCATCGCCCCCGTGAACTCCCCTCCTGCGGGGAACCCACGGGGCTGGGGGGCCACTGGTGCTCGGCTGATTTCACCCCTGGTTGATCCCTGCCTGGCCCTGTAGATCTGCTGTGCCTGCTGCCTGTGGTTTCGCTGTGCTGGACTGTCCCGTTGTTCGTGAATTTTGCTGAGACTGTTGCTGCTGCTCCTGGGCTCCCAACCTGCCAAAAAAATAAAAATCCGTGCGCTTTAATCTGCGTTCCGCTTCCTCCCAATCCACCCCCTGGAACCCAACGTGCCTGGTGTCTGGGCAGCTGGGTCCCTCCAGCAGCGGGACCTGGACCAGACTGCCCCCCGCAGCCATGGGACCCTGGGCTGGCTGCCCCCCGCAGCCGTGGGGCCTGGGGCAGGCTGCCCCCCGCAGCCATGGGGCTCTGGGACTTGCTGCCCCTTGGTGCCGAAGGACCCCCACTGGCTGGGGTGCTGCCCTCCCCCTGCCGAAGAACCAGGGACAACACTGGGAGACAGGACCCTGCCCCTTTGGGGGCCAGAACCCGAAAACCCACTGGGAAAAACTGCAGTCACAGAAGCTGGGCCCGGGGATACCACTTCCCCGGGTGTTTGGGCTGCTGTCTCCGCTGCCCGGCTGCTGGGGCCAGCAGAGAGCCCCTGGGGGCCACAGGCCCCTTGCCTCCCAACAGACTGGGATGGGCTGGTAGCTGTTGCTGGGGGCCAGGAGGCATATTGCCCCCCGCGGCACCCGAGCCATTGGCCATCTGGGCCCCCGGCATGGTCTGTGTCTGGGGGTCTGTGGTTGCCGGGGGCACTCTGGCTTCAGGGCCTCGGGGGTCCTCGCTCTCCGGCCCCGCTCCTCTGGTGGCCCTGGTAGCTCCTGGATGGGGGGCAAAATTTTCCAAAATTTTCGATTTTGTTTTCCAAACGAAAGCCGATTTTTTATTTCGGCGTTTTCTTTTGGTGCCCCCTTATTGTTGAGTCCACCTCCATGAGCAGGGCGTTGTGGGCCTGGATCACCTGCCCGTGGGTGGTGACCTCGGCCCACAGCTCCTGCAGGCTGTGGCCCTGCCCCTCAGCCCTGGCCCTTAGCTCCCTTATGTCTTCCCTGTGGTCCCTTGTTGTTCGGCGATGGCTGTGGCCTGTCCGTCCAGCTCTGCTCGAAAATTTTGCAGGGCCTGTGCAATCCCTGCATTTCTTTCTCGCAGCCCCCAAGTTCACCCGCAGCTGGTTTAATTTTTGGTCCAGGGCCTCGGCCTGGGCCTGCTGCCGCCACTGGCCAGCTCCTGGCTCCTCATCACCTCCCCCGTGGTGCGGACGGAGGTGACGAGAAGCTCCAATAATTTTCACATCGCCCAGCCATCGCCTCGTTAAACCCCTGCCCTCAGATGGCTGGTGACCCTGGCTAGCGATGGCCTCGAGCCCCTGGACCCGCTGGCTAGTTGGGCCACCGTCCCGAGGCCTCGCTCAGCCGGCTGGTCACCAGCTCGCTGAGGGCTGTCATTCCCCAGCAAAATTTTCTGTTTGTTCTGCTGTAATTGTTGAAAATTTCTGCGAGCTGGGACGCTAGCCCAGCCTGGGTCCTTTCCATTTGCTCCACCACTCCTTGAAAATTTTCTGTGACCCGCTGAAACTGCAAGGACACCAACGGCTCCAGACGGCTAACTGAAGCAGCTGTGGTGGCCCCGCTTCAGCAAGCCGACTTTGCAGGTCGCCAACCCAACCGTCCAACCGCTTGATCTCCTGCCCAGAACCGCTGAGGCAGCGGCCTGCCTCCGCCTCCTCCCACAGCCTCTGGGGGGGTGCGGGGGGTGCCTCCCCTTCGGGCTCTGTTCTGGCACCAACACCCCGCCTGGGCCGTCTGGTCCTCGTCCCCACCATTTCCCCTCTGGGGCAGCTCCTGCAGTTGCCATTGGGTGGTTCCGTCTGGGGCATGTCCTTGGGGCTCATCATGCCCGGGCCCGGCATGCACCAGCGAGCAATGGTCGGGTCCGGCTGGGAAATGCCCAGACCCGACATGGCTCACCGGCGCATGTGCCGGCCCGGCATCCCCAGGATTTTTGCCAGGGCACCCCTTCCAGTAAAAGTGGCTGGGTCGGCTTGCAAATTCTTCTTCGTCTTCTTCTCTGGTTCTTGCTCCTTCTTCTTTGATCTTCCCCCGCATGCGAATTGCCACATGACCTGCCTGGTCATGTCATGCACAAACTCTGGCATGAACAAGCTGGGCATGCCGGAGAGCAGTCCCAGCTGCCGGGCAGTGCCAAGCCGGACCCAGAGATTGTTGCTGTTGGGGATCCGGCTGGCTGGCCCGGCAATGGCCAGGGGCGCTGGTCCTGGCGTAATGGCTGGGCTGTCATGGCTGTGGCTTGCTCCGTCTTCGTCCTCCTCCTGAGATTCATAACCGGGAGTGGCTCCCCAGGCTCACATAGTGTGAGCCCAGAGGGCTCAAACCCTCCCTGCTACCATGTAGGGGTTGCCCTCCTGGGTCCCTGTGAAGGGACCCCTGCGGCGCAACCCGCGTAGGATCGTTTAAATTTGAGCCCGTCGGGCCCACAGGGTTTTTTTCTTGGTGAAAAACGTGGGGTAGGGGTGGTGTTTGGTGTAGGTGACGCTGCAGAATTGGAAAAATACATACTTTTGGGGTCCACTCAATTAACTTGAATGAACAATCTGGTCAATGACTTGGACTTGTTTGCTTGAACTTTTTTGATTGTTTGTTGATTGCCAAATGCAAAAACACAATTGAACGCCAAACAGTATGTGAACAGAGTGTAAACAGAGCCCTGCGCAGAAAATGTACAATTGGATGGGGGCTACAGCTGGGGGGGGGGGCTACTTGGTATACTTTGCGCAATTCTTAATGAATTGTGCCATCTGAGCGCCCACCAAGGGGGTGCGCATGCTTGCGCAAAGCCCAGCAGGGCTTCGCATCCCCTCGGGGTTGCCTGTTGGCCCCCTCAACCTGCCCCCTCCTTTACCTTCCTTGGCTTGGTCAAAAATGGGCTGTGGGGCCCCATTGGGGCCAGTGGGGCCTCAAAAGGCCCTTGGGGCCTCGGAGCCCCCTCGCGGCCCTTCGTGGCCCCTTTGGGCCCCCTTGGGACCCCCCCTTGGGCGGGCACCCTCGGACCGCGCACAGGCTCCGCACTGCGAGATGGTGAGGTACTGTGCACACTCCCTTTGGGCCATAAATTTTTTGTATTTTTGAAACGACATCAAGTCGCAAATAATGAGCTTGGAAGGCCCAACTGACCCAGCTGCTGGCTTCTTCCACTTGTAAACCAGCATTTTTCCACCATAAAAACCCCAGCCCTCTGGTGCTGTCGGGTTTCCAGTGGGTGTGTCCACCCCCCCTCCTTTGCAGAATTTCTTTGGTAAGGGAATTCACTCTTCCTGATGTCAAAGGTCGTTTACCATCCAAAACCATAACAAAATTATTTTGTGCCCAAACATGTGGGCTGTCCTTTCCACATACTCTTTCAATACGTGCCAGGGCTGATGAGGGGGGTGGTAATTTCAAAACTTCTCCCATCTTGGGAATTGCCACCCTTTTCTTTGCATGAAATGAAAAATTTTTCCCCGAACTGATTTTTTCGCTGTGTCCTGGCTAAATCACCCCCCTGTGGAGGGCCAAAAGCCTGAAACAAATGATGAGTCTGTTTCTGAGCTCTTTCACAGAGAGTTCTGAGAGGGGTCTTGATTGTCTGATGATGTTGTTTGAAAATCAGTGGGGTCCCAGAAATGGGCATACTTGCAGACATTGGAATTCCATTTCCTTTTCAATGGAGACAAGAGGGGAAAACCTCAAATGACCCAAACCCTGGGAGAATAAAACTGCTGCATATGCATTTCGTGCAGTGTTGAGGCTGTGAACAGCCAAATCAAGGATGGCCTCGGCCATTTTGTGGACTGTGGCAGTCCTGCAGGGCACCCCTTTGTGCAACAATTGGCCCACCAATTTCCTGAAGGCTGAATCATATCTCTTGACATTTCCCAGATTTTTTTATGTAAGTGTCGATACTGGACATCGAAACTTCCTGGGATTGTAATATTTGCCTGACACCAATCAAGCAGGCCAATTTCCACCTTGGGGGGGC
>CAAHFI010727364.1:0-16759 GCA_900893395.1 Euglena gracilis
TTTTTGTTATGCAACTTTGCAGATGCTTTGAACCATTAGTCGCACTTTTGACCCCCAAAAAAACATAAAAAACACCAGCAACAGGTGCCTGTGCATTTTTCAAAATAAAATATGCCAAAATAAAAACCCAAGGAAAAAATGCCACACCAACCGCAGTGCTGACTTAAAAACCTATGCTTCATTATGCGTCAAGTACTTCAGCAAAATTGCTTCAAAAAAAGTGCAAATAATAATAACTTCAAATTATCTGATGGGAGAGCGGATTCGCTGCGCAATTGCGCAATTTTCAAAAAAAAATCAAAAAAATTGGAAAAGAAACATTGCTGCTTAAAAAAAAAGTTAAGAGGCATTTTTTGCAAAATTTTCATTAGAAAAAAAATGAAAATTATGCAACTTGTATAAATTTAATCAGTCCCGGGAGAAAAAAAAAATCAATTGCAATGTCCTGAAGTGAGGAAAAGCGACATTCAACCACAAGCCAACACAAATCTTTCGAGGGGTGAGCATGACCAGAAGCCAGGGAACAATATTCACCTTGTTCCATTTGGCAAATGAACTTCATTCAACAAAAATGAAATGAAATGAAAAAGCAGACGTCAGGTTCACAACCCCCACAAAAACAGCGACCGGCCGGTAATCTCTGTCCTCTGACTGGGGGGGGGTCGTTGGACATGCGGTTTGACCAAAAGGGTGTCCTCCGACCGGGGGGGGGGGGTCGTTCATCAGACAAGGATTTCTTTTGGTCCAAAAAAAAAACACTTCCAAGGGGGCAAAGCCTTCAGAAAGGTGTTCTCCAACTGGATGGTGGTCATTGGACATTAAGGGTGGGGCGTACTGGAGGTCGATGAAGAAAAATTTCCGGGTGAATTGTGCCTCGAGACTTGCGACGCAGATTCAATTGAAATGTGACCTTTCCTATCCTCTGACTGCTTTCGTTCTTTCTGTCAAGCTTCAAATTGTTGCTCCGTTTCCCGCAGGGAACGCCACCCTACGACACCGCTGCCGGAGCTGGGGGGTGACGGACTGCCGGCCGTCGCTGTCGAAGAAGACCTCCCGTGTGCTGATTGCGCCACGCGTTCGCTGGCCCGAGGCCGGCGCTGTCAGGGGCGCCACCACAAACAGGTACTGCATGTTAAAACCAAGCTGGGGGGGGGGGCACCAAAAAATGACCACAAACCCACGCAAATATGTACAAATTTGGCACAAAGGTTGGCGAACATCAGGCATTTTCAATGATATGTTCGGGGAAGTAAATTCAAGAACGTGGAACTCGCGGGGAACTCAGCTCTTCCCCAAATGGATGTATGTTGTCAGGGTCACACACAGGTGCCATGGGCTTGGTATCGCATGCTGCTTGCAAGAGAGACATCCCAGGCCCGCCTCATCACCCTCGCGTCCACTGCGATATGGGGCTCCGCATTCACAGCCTGGGACGTGGCACTTGAGGCAGCGACAACCCCATGCCCGCTGCCATACACTCGTTACTGGGCACCCAGAGGGCAGAGCAGGGGCTAGCGACACCACGACCCTCTCTGGCTGCTTTCTCACTTCCCCATCCTCCCTATTATTTGTTCGGGGACACTGACCGGACACAACTATCAGCAGCAGAGGGGAATTGCCCCAATCCAGTGATTAAATCAATGAAACAGTGGGGGACCACTTTTCTGAGACCAAATCCTCTGGCCGATTTTTGAACCACACGCCAAGGATTGGCCAAAAACCTGCAACAATTTTCTGCCGTTCAAGATACTGGAATCTCTCAGGCAGAGCTTAACACGTGGTTGGCTTATTTGCCACCAAATACAGCAGCCACTCCCTTTCCACCTGCACCGCCAAAACCTTCAAAGACCTGACCCCATCATACATCTCTTTAAGGACCCCGGGGGGGTGCTGGGCTAGGGCTAGAAATTTGGGCTGGCTAGAAATTTGGGCTGGCTAGCCCGCCCCCCCCCCGGGGGGGGCTGGAACCCCGGCTGGACCCGAACCGGGGCGAGCTGGACTGAAATTGGAAAGCCAAAAAAGGACCTGCAGAACACAGTTTTGAAAAAAAATGATGCATCTGAAACCCCCAAAAAATGCCCCAAACGCCCCCAATCCCCATTTTTGGCCACTTTTGAACACAGTTTTTCAAAAAATTCGGCGCTTTGCGCCGAAAAATTTTGGGCTGGACCCCCAAAATGGGCTGGCAGGCTGGGCTAGCAGCACCCCCCCCCGGGGGCTGCTGCGGCTGGGCTGGGCCAAATCGGGGCTGGCTGCAGCTGCCCCCCCGGGGGGGGGGGGGTTCGCAAAACCTTAGAGAGATTGTATGGTCCAATGCCTCACCGTGGGAACACATTAAAATCTCAAGTGAACAAGATCTGGTGAGAGAACAGGTGTTTGTAAAAAGGGTAGCGGATAGTGGTAGTAGATGGTTATCTGCCTGCTCCGCCTGGCTTGCTTTTCTTTGGGGGGGGGGCAGGTGTTGGTGTCGGTGGAAACCTGCATGGAGCTTGTTGTTGTCCCGATAGGTTGTGTTTGTGGTGTATCGTTGCCACCGCGTGATGTCGCCTCCTGCTCTCATAATGTCATCCACAAACACCAACTTTTCCCATGTGCACCATTTTCCACTCCCCCTGTCCTGGACAGCAGCGCAGGCAACCGCGCCTCAACGCACCCCTGCTTTCCTGGTTCCACTGTCGTCTTGCATTGGAAACAATAAATTGTAACACAGGTGCATAGTCCAGTACAGGCCCAGGAGGAGGAGGGGAATGCAGGGGTGCTTGCAAATCAGTCAGGTTAAATGGGGGCAAACACACACACACACACACACACACACACACACACACACACACACACACACACACACACACAGCACATAGATCAATGAAGAACCATCCCTTTAGCTGGATAACCAACTTATCCCGCTTTTTTTTTTTACTTTCAATCCAATCCCCTCCGTTACGTCAGCATCTCTTCTGCCCAAACTTTAGGTGGATAACAAACATTACTTCTTCCAGAAAATGCAGGCTCCTTTTGGCATTGTTGTCCATTTCTGTCTCTGGCACTTGGACTCACAAGAGGTTCAAAATTAGGCAGGTTGCTGACGAGGGTGCCTTTTCTGACCGTGTTACCCCCCCCCAGAGGGAGGTCCGCAGCGCAGCGACACAACCGGGGCTCCGGAGGACAGGTGTCCTCCCGAAAAAAAAACTTTTTTGTCCGAAAAGATGTTTTTTGGGGCCTCCCAGACCTGGAAAACCCTGTTTTTCAGCTGAAAATGAGCATTTTTCGACCCCGGTTTGGGTCAAAAACGGGTCAAAAAACGTCGAAAAAAAAATCGAAAATTTTTTTTTGCCCGAACGATGCTTTTTTTGGCCTCCCGGACCTGGAAAACCTGTTTTTGAGCCCGAAACCCATGGGTTTTGGGTCAACAACGGGCCAAAAACGGGTAAAAAAGACGAAAAAAATCGGAAAAAAACCCTTTTTTGTCCGAAACAATGTTTTTTGGGCCTCCCGGACCGGAAAACCTGTTTTTTGATCCAAAAATGAGCATTTTTTGATCCCAGGCACAAATGTGCAAAAGAACACAAAAAAGCTCAAGCGCAAGATCAACCGCCTAAGGATCTCTCCCAAGGTTCAGAGGACAAGACTATCTATCAAAAAATACACATATAAAACACAGGGGGCGGGTGAGTGTCTATGCAGGTCTTAAATGTGTAATGGTGTTGATACACCCCCTGTGTCAACATCCGCCGTTGACACAAGCAGACAGGGGTGCATCAACGGCACACTGTGTCCGCGTCACAGTGCTTCATTGAAAAACACCAGACAGTGTGAAATGCGTTGTGGACATTGGGGTGGTCACCGACACACTGTGCCTTGGACGGGGGAAGGTCTGTGACACCCTCAGCCCCTGACCCGGAAGGCACAAAGCGACCCGCTGTTTGAGAGATTGGGGCATCGGCTTGCTCTGCGCTGGTGGAGGCCGGCGGATGCAGTTCGCCGTTGGCCCGGGGTACGCCGTTGGATGCGCCCGCCGGGTGGGTGTGGCGCTGGCGGCGCGGCACACCCGCTCCCAGCCTCCCAAACCCACATGGCGGGCCTCCCAATCCTGCCACACAGGCCACCGCCCCCCCCCCCCAAGCGAGAGGTTGTGGCCATCGGGACCGGGGGGTGGGCGGGGCGGGCCCGGAGAAGGGGGGCGGGGCAGTGCTCGCCTGCGGACGCCCGGCGCTGGCTGGGGGCAGCCTGGACTGCAACACACCATCCTGGGGCGGAGACCGTATTTGCGTTTTTGGCTGGTTTTTTGCGTTTTTTTTTTGCATTTTTTTTTTGCAATTTTTGTATTTTTGCTTCTTCGCATTTTTGCATTTTTTGGCCAAGAAAATATCTATGTAAAATGATTTTTTTTTCTGACGGAGCCGAAAATTTTCCTGAGTCCTCTCCAGCAGAAAATGCACATCCCGGGGGAGCTCCAAAAGGATTCTTTTGCAACTTGCGTTTATTTTTGTGTTTATTTCCATTTACTTGCGATTTTATTTTTTTTGCGTCGCATTTTCTGAGGGCCCATGCGTTCCCTTCCCCCTCCCTGCACCAAGGGCCTGACCCAAGGCCAGGACAGGGAAAAAATGAACCGGTTTCAAACCGATTTTGGTGTTCGGGTGGTTGTGT
Organism: Euglena gracilis; assembly: GCA_900893395.1. NCBI lineage: Eukaryota > Euglenozoa > Euglenophyceae > Euglenales > Euglenaceae > Euglena > Euglena gracilis. Next base: position 4,648 of record CAAHFI010727364.1, read on the forward strand.
GTAGGTTCGTTTACCCGGGGGGGGGGGGCGTCGTGCAAGGATGGGGTCAGGGGTTTTTTCAGTTGTGGACCCCGGGGGGGGGTCGGAGATGGGGAAGGTGCCCCCAGGGCGGGGGAGGCATCGGGCGGGCCGGGCTGCACGGGGTCCGGAGTACGGCGGGGGCGCTTGCCGGCCGCACCCCCGGCATGGCCCACCAGAGAACGCGGCGTGCCACCCACCCGTCCCACCTCACCGCTTCACGCCTCTCGGCTCCCATTTGTGGGCTGACCCGCCGCTCCCGCCCGGCCCCCATCAGCGCGGGGCGTGGGCGCCGTGGGGCGGCGGCGTCGTCGTCATCGTCGCTCTCCGGCCGCTCCCGCTTCAGTGTCACCAACGCCCTCGCCGCCGCCGGGCGAGGCGAACGTCCTGGGGGGCGGGCCACGCCGGCGCCGCATTGAGGCCAGGACGGTCCAGTCGAAAGGCAAGCACATGGCGCAGCACACCGGGCACCCGTTCTGTCGGATCATGAAAATTGCGAAAAGAAACGCCACACGCTCAGCCACATCAAAATGCAAAACAGGTCAAAACTGGGATTTCAAATAACACACACACCAGAACCGCAACTGACACATAGGGCGGGGTGCATGGTGTGTTGTGCCTGGGGGGGGGGGGGCGGCGCCCGGGGCAGCTGTGAAAAATGCGTTCACCACACAGGCCACCCGGCCTGGCCCCAGGGACCGCCGCCTGGGCAGGGGCGGAGGGGGCCGGGGCGGGGGGAGTTGGTAGTGCCGCGCGCAGCGGCCCGTGGGCGACGCCTGGCAGGGCCTGCAGGGGGGCCGCCGTCCATCCGATGGGGGCGGGGAGCGCAGGGCCGCGCGCACTTCGGCCGCCTGGGGGGGGGACGAAGGACGAAGGAGCGCGCGCTACGGTGCCGGTGGTGGACCAGAGGCGGTCAGGGAATTTCTTAAGGACCCCCCGGGGGGGGTCCAGCCTCCGGCTGGCAAAAAGGCTGCTGGCTGGATTTGAGCTGCTGGCTGGACCCCCCCAGGGGGGGGGTGGGGGGGGGGGTCCGGGGCTGGAGGGGCTGGGCTGGGCTGGGTCGGTGAAAAACAAAATTTTCTAACACATTTTTGCAATTTTCGACATTTGGTGGATGGAGCTAGATCAAGGCTGGGGGCTGTGATGGAGGAAACTGTGGTGAGGGAAAAATATGCAGGGATAGGTGAGCTGGGCAGCCCAGTTGGCTGGCCAGCCTGCGGGCCGGCTGGCCTGGCCTTCGGCCGGCTGGCCCGGCCTCCGGCCGGGCTGGACCCGACTTTATTTCAGTCGACCCCCGGGGGGGGGGGGGGCTCCCAGCCCGAATTTGGCCTGCTGGCTGGGTTTGAGCTGCTGGCTGGCTGGACCCCCCCCCGGGTACCCTCCGGCTTAAGAAATTCCCTGGAGGCGGTCACCGCGGGAAGGGGGAGGGACGAGCAGCGGAATTGGAAAGGTCCGTGCCAGAACGGCCGGGGTTCTGGGGGTTCTGGGTCATGATGGGTTTGGCACATGATGCTCGCTGCCACTGCAGCGCACAGGTTACAGCACTGATGTTGTGGGGTTTGGAGGCCCCTTCTGACCCTTTGGCGGTTTGGAGTGCCCATTTTGGGCAACTTGTGCTTATCAACGTCCACCAAATGCCAGGCTAAAATGTGCTTTTGTGCTGGCTATGTTTCCAGGAGGGAGGAGCATGACAAAGCCAGGCACGTTGGTCCGTTTACCGACTGGAAGAGACTGCACGCTGGGCGTGGTTTGCTTCCCACCATTCCTCGGAAGCAGAAGCCAAAGACGGACACCAATTGTGCAGTGGTTTTCGAAATTTGAAGAAATCTCCAAGCTGTGGAAGAGGGAGACTTCTGATTATTTGTTGGGTTTCCATTCAGGGGTTTTTTTTTTTAAGACCGAGGGGGTCCCCCCCACCCACCCCTGGGGGTGCCCTCCGGGGGGAGGTCCCGGCGCACTCACTTTCCCCCGAAAATGGCCAAAATCGCGAAAAATGCTGCAAATAGCACCTTTTCAAAATTTTCGGCGCCGAAAAGTATATCCCATCCGGGGGGGGGGGGGGGCTCGGCCAGACCCATAGTGGCCAGCCTGTTTTTTTTTTGACGTTGTTTCTTTTGCTTTTAATTTTAATAATGTTTTTTTTTTAAAAAAACGCCCACGACGTTTTGCACGGAAAAAAAAATTGAAATTTGAAATTTGAATTCATATTTTTGGCAACTTCTGGGTCATTTCTGCCATAAACTTCCTTCCACAAAATGAAAAAAAGTTATAAATTCCATTTTTTTTTGCATTTTTTTGGGGGGATTTTTGACCATTTTTGGCAGTTTTGAACTTAGTAGGACTCAAAGTATGGTTTGGGAGTTTCACAACGAGTTTTTTCAATGCAATTTCATTTTTTGATGCTTTTGGCATTTTTTTCCCCAAAAAAAGCACGTTGTTTTGCTTTTTTTTTATTTTTTTAAAAAAATGCCCACTGTGGCCAGACCCACCCACCCTACCCTGCCCTGCCCCCCCTCCCCCAAGGGTCCAAGACTAAAAAAAAAACCCCTGTTTCCATTCTCTCCCCTTTGGCGACAAATTGGCCGCACAACGCGCCCCCCCCCCAGGTTCATCAGACAATCCAGAGGTGGAAGAGGCTCTCCGTAACAGTATGGGCCAAAGCACTGCCACACAGAGTGCAGAGTCCCATGGCGACCACATAAACCAGGGGGCTAGTGAAGCGCAACGATGACAGGCTCAGAGTCGTGGAGGACAGTGAGAAAAAGCAAGACGACCCTCTTGGAATGGAGAGGGCAAGAAACTGCAAGTTGAGAAAATGAAAAGGAAACCGAAATGGAAATGGCCTCCTGAAAAACAATGGAGGGAACTCTCAAAATCGAAGCAAACAGTGGTGTAAAGTGATAATGTTGAGAATGGTGGGCGAAATGTATTTTTGAGTTGCCCTTGGGTGTTTCTGCTTTTGGTTTGAGCTGAAGCTGCAGACAAAAAATGCAAAGACATCAAAAAAAAAGTGAAAAAATATTGCCACCAAAGCATGGTGGACAGCTGGAGCCCCCCTCCCCCCTCTGGGTCCAACTGGGCTGACTGCCATTTCACCAAAAAAGGCCAGGAAATCATTTGTTGAAGGTCTCCATCCCCAGGAGGTCAGGTTGGGGTCGGTCCCATTTCTTCCTGGAAACTAAAACCCACTTTGTCCAGGCAAACAACCTCCAGGGTTGGAGGAATTTCTCAATAGCTTGGGTTGTGCGCAATCCTTTTTTGATTGCGCAGGTAGGGGGTGGAACGCAACATGGACCCTCAAAAAACGCGACGCAAAAAACACACAATAAAACACAAATAAACGGGAAAAAATGCAAAAAAAAACACAAATTGCATGTAAAATCCTTTAGGAGCTCCCCAGGATGTACACTTTTCACTGGATAGGACAGAAAAATTTTGGCTGGCTCTGCCAGGGAAAATTTTCCATTTTTTTGTATAAAAATAAGCATTTTGCGGACCAAAAAATGCAAACACGACAAAAAAATTGACAAAATTTTTTGGCCTTGGGGGGAATTGGGACCAAAATGAGGAACTTCCTACACTCAAAATTTTCAAGCAAAAATCCAAAAATCGCTAGGGGAAAAGGAAGCAAAAAAACACAAAAAAAGCAAAAAAAAACACAATTCTCACCAAAATCGAAGAAACTCAAAAACTCAAAAAAAAAAGCATTTGCGTTCCTCCTGGATTGCGCCTGTTTTGCAGCAAACCTGCTGCAAAACAGAAATATCATTGTCCAGTACACCCCGGCACAAGCCAAAGAGAGGCCCTTTGCTTCACTCAGGGACGCTATGGAACAAAGAGGAGGGAGGTCGCCTGACTGCATTGTAGGGGCGGGAAGGGGCAGGCAGAGCCGACCTGAATCCAGGCATCAGCCAGAAACGAGCAGGGGAGTGGCAGGCAGGGAGTTGGGGGGGGGGGGCCTTGTGCCCGCCCCCTCCATTTTCGGACCTGGCCCCAGCCGACCCAGAAAAATTTCCTTGAAAATGGTCATCAATCAGGCTGCCGGTGCCTTGGGCGCTGGGAGGTGTGCTAGCACTGCTTATCCCGAAAATGCCCAACCCCTGCCCCTGGGGGTTGACCTCCCAAAAAAGAAATCTGGTGGGCTTATTTTTGTTATTTTTCTCGATTTTGGCCATTTTCGGAGACAATTGAGTGGGTCGCCCAGGACCCCCCCCCCGGGCCCCCCAGGGGGATGGATGGGTGGGGGGGACCCCCCCCCCGGTCTTAAAAAAAAAATACTGGTCACCACACCACCACATTGGCTTGTTCTTCATCTCCACATCTTCCTTCCCCCACCTTTTTCAAAATTTTCGGCGCCAAAGGCGCCGAAAAGTTTATCCCCCCCCCTCTGCCCCTGGGGGACCCGTGCTCGGCCAGACCCACCCACCATACCCCCCCGGGTCCATGACTCAAATAACCCCTGGTGGAGACACAGGTGGATCATTTCCATAAGGATGGCCAAAAGAACTGATTCCCCCCAAAAATGGAGCTTCGAATTCGATGCTACTCGGGTTCATCTCCCTCCAGGCAAAGATTGACTCTGGAGGGCAATATTGGGGGCACAATCAGGCTTTTTTTTCATTTTAAAAAAACCAACCCCAGGAAGAGGGGAAGGGGTTAGCTTTGCGGGTCAGTTTAAAGCCAAAAAAAAACACCTTGAAAACAGCCCTTTTCGGACCCTTGGCACCTTTGGCAACAGGTGCACAATAACCACACGCCCAAAATCTCAGCCCCTGGGGTCGAAAATGTCCCCCCCCCCGTTGTATATGAGGTCCACGGGGTGCAGGCCGTGCCAGTGGTCGCCGACCCCGGGGAGGGGGGGTCACTTTCAACTTTCAAAAAATCAGTCAGTCACTTTTCAAAAACCTGTCGCCCACTTCCTGCCCCCCCCCCCCGGGAGTCAGTAACTCTGGCCAATCGGCCAAAAATGGCCAAAAATAAAAAGGGCCAGACTTTCAAGAACTTTCCGGCGATTTCGGCGCCAGGCAGCCACGTTCAACCATTCCTGGCCATGGGGGGCAAAACCCCCCATCTGGGGGATTTTGGGGCCAGAAACAAGTCAGTCACTCTAAAAAACTACTATTCAGTCACCCCGGGGGGGGGGAGGCGTCGGACACATCGTACGCAAAGGTATGGTGAGGGCACTTGTGCCACAGTCAATACATCGGCATCCCCTGTAGGCAGGAGCTGAGGAGAACCCTTGAGCCTTGCGTGCCCCATACAGATTAAAAAACTAGAGCCCATGCAGAAACCATCGAAATCGAATTCGAAAGAAAAAAAAGCATCACCAAAGCAAGGACATGAACGAGGTTTTGGGATATGGGCACGGGGATGCCCAGGGTGCGGCACCTCGTTTATCACGCTTCCATTGTACCCACCTGGGGGGGGTGATTTCATAAAAAAAGAGGGGACCAGAATTACCATATCATATGGAGTGTGAAATTACCCTTTTTTACCATTCCATGCCGGGACCACAGCGTACCAACGAAGGTCAAATTGCCAGGTAGCTGCGCAGTACCACTCTGGCCATTGTGATGCATGCTGACCCCTGGACGTTGGCCAATATTGCTGCCTAGGCAGCAGTGGTGCTCAACGTCTGTGCAGGTCCACAGGTTCCAACAGGGTGAGGAAGAACGACAGTGGCAAGGTCAGACAGGACAGTGGCCTTTCCTGGACAGGGGTCAGGGGGAGGGTGGAGGCTTGCCTGGAGGGAGAGGGGGAGAGGGGGCTAGGAAGGCAGAGAATAGGCCGACTTTGGACCGAACACTCAGCTGTGGGCATCTTTGGGGTGTAGACAGGGTAAAGACTCGTGCCGTTTTTGTTTCCTTGCCCTGCCCCAATCCTTACACCACATTGCATTGTGTTATGACAGATGACTGAACGCAATACCACATTCACGCACGATGGTGCGGCAAAAAATATCCGCAAACCACTGGGCTATCGAGCTAATGGTAATCGCTCGCGATGAAAAATGCATTCAACAGAAGCCTTACAGCACAAAAACCAGTGGTGGACCACGAGGCAAAGGTGTTGGAATGGAGCGCACAGCTGCCTCTTGCCCAGGGGGAGCAGCTGTGGTCTGCCGGCCAGCCCAACGGGTAGCCCTCGCGTTATCCCAAACACTGGTTGGGGAAAGCCACCGGCTGTCTTTCACTGATGGGGGCCCTTGTGAGCGGTCAGACATTCCCCACCCGGAGGGGGTTGGTGCCATGAGCTGGTCAGAGAAAGGCTTCAAAAGAGGCAGCAATTCAGTACCATGACGCAACATGGACCCTCAAAAAGGCAACGCAAAAAAAAACACAAAATGCAAATTGCATGTACGGGATGGGATGTACACTTTTCACTGGAGAGGAATTAAAAAAAATTCTCGGCCCCGTTGGGAAATTTTTCGTTTTGCATGAAAATAAGCATGCTGTTGACCAAAAAGCAAAGATGACAAAAATTGGCAAAATTTTCGGTCTCGGGGAAAATCGGGGCCAAAAAAAAACGAGAAATTTTTCATGGTAGAGTTTTTTTTCAGCAAAAAAAATCACCAAAAAATAACAAAATAAAAAACACAAAAAAAAAGCAAAACCCCCCCGCAAATTTTGCCAAATCGAAATACGCAAAAAAAGCACCCCTGCTGAACTCCCTGCCCCCCCCCCGCTGAACTCCCAGCCGGATGCCAATGCCATCGGTTCACGCCCCCCACCCCAGTGGAGTTCAGTGCCCAAAAGAAACCTAAGGGGGATTCGTCTCGTCAAAAAAAACACACAGCCGGATGGGTGTAGGCTCTGCTGCCTTGAGAAGGGGGGGGGCAGCGCGGCAGCAATACCTGGGCCACGAGGCGGCGCCCCTCCCAAGAGGCGAGGTGCGCCGGCGGTGAGGGGCCGCCACGGTGCCGCAGAAGGACGTGGGGTCGTTGCGCGCACACGGGCAGCAAACGACCGGACTTCTGGTGGAGCACGGGAAGGGCTCCGTCAGCCACCTTGTTGACTGCCCGCTGCCCAACACCGGAGGGGTTGGCAAGAGATTCCCCTGGAGCTTCAGCCCGTTGGCGAGTATGGCTCAGAGGTCTCAGAGGAAAGGGGTTGGTCAGACCTGGCATTTGCTTTGTGGTTGCCCTGCGGCTAATGGCAGCTTGGTACCGACCAATGGGTCTGGCTCGGAAAAGAGCTGGCCAACCAGTAACTATGTTCCGAACAGGCTATTGCTTAAAGACCCCGGGGGTCCATTGGCCAGCCATTTTGCTAGACAACTGGAAAAAATGGACTCCCCTCCCCCCCCGGAGGTCCGGGGTCCCCCGACTGGGAAAAAAAAATCCTTCGGAGCTGCGCACCGAGGTGGAAATGAGGTATCTGCAGAGTTTTTTTTTTTGACTGATTTGTTTCAAAAATCCCAAAAATGGCCAAACATGGGCATTTTTGGCCACTTTTGAGGGGTCCAAAAAACTTTTGGCGCTTTGCGCCAGTCACCAGAATTTTTTTCACTAGCTAACCCTCCTAGCAGACCCCTGGTTGCACTGAGGCTCTTGTCTGTTTATGGCCGGCGCTAACTTCGCTTCTGGCGAAGTCTGCTAGGATTTCCGCCAGCCAACTTTGGACTAACTGCAGTCCAGCCCCCCGGGGTACTGCGAAGCCTCAACCAATAGACTGGTTCTGAACTTGCTGCTCTCGTCTGCAGGAAGATGTATGCGATTACCAGGATGGACCCACTTTCTTACCACTGGGTAAATGGCGATTAAAAAAAAACAGATGAGAGCGATTCACAAAAATCAGCAAACGCAGGCAAAAGTGGCGAAAGTGGCTAAAATCCTCATTTGCCTCAGACAATCTTCCAAAATCATGTGGCCCGCCGAAACCCAACAAATCCTGACAAATCCCGGCAAATCCCGGCAAATCCCGACAAATCCTGACAAACCCGACAACTCAAAACAAAATGCCAAGTGCCTGAAGGTGCTTGGCAATGGCCTTAAGTCCATTTTGTTGTGGATGTGTGTGTCCAAGGAGGGCACCTGTACAAACCCCTGTACCCTGTTCCCAGTGTTTGTGCATGGATGGTGCCCTGCCCATGTACTCAATGTTTCTGGAAGTTTGAGGGAAGGGGTCAAATTTTTCTGCCTCTTCAAAGGTCTTCAAAGAGCTGGAAATGAGGGAATTTTTTTGCAAGAAAATTGCAAATTGATGTGTGTGTGTGTGTGTGTGTGTGTGTGTGCGCGCGCGTGCGTGTTCTGTCAGATTGTAGAGCCCATAAGCACAGCATTGCCCATATGGGGGTTGGTTGATTAATTTGTATAATCACTTTTTACATGATCCAAAATGTTGAGGATTTGCACTTGGCTTTCCTAGAGAATATTCAGTCTTTTTCGGCGAAAACATCTATGGAAATCTTTCTGTGGTGTTATTATTTTGACTTTCTGAGGACTTTGTACTTTCCATATTGCCCTCCAAAAAACAATCGAATTAATATCTACTTTTCTGGAAACCTATTCATTCCAAAGATGGCGATCACTTTTTCTGTGATTTTTTTGTCTGTGGGTTGATGAGCGGGCCACAACCCAATCCTGGGGTTGTGCCCCTGCACCAGAGTTTCCTGTGTTTTTTCCTCGGTTGATGGACAAAGGCGTGCCAAGTACGGAATGGAACAAAAGCCAACAAATGAGAATCCAAGACCTTCAGTGGGAGAATCAAATTTTCTTTGTGAACCCTCCACGAAGCTTCCTTGCCTTGAACTGTGGGCAAATAACCCTCCATTTAAATACGCTGTGCCCAAACAATTGTATCCCTGAGGGCCTGAGAGTGAATTGCAAAAAAGTGCCCCCCCCCAAAGCCATTTTACACTGAACTGCTTCCGGGAAGTGCAGAAATAAGTGCACACCACTGAAGCGATGGTCCACCCCGTGCATTTAAATGGGGGGTTTTACCATTTCTGGACCAACTTATTATAATGCTAGTTTTTGGAAAGTACACAATTTTGCCCAAAATGGAGGAATGCGTGTTTTTGAAAAAATGCAATTTCTCCACAATTTTGCATTTTGCATTTTTTTTGCCCTGATGGCGCCCTCCCAGGCCTGATATTAGACAGATGATGATAACCCCAAGTATCAACTCAAAATACGCAGTGCCACGGAAAGGAGTCGAGCCGGTGTCTTGCCAGGCCAGGAGAGACCCTGCAAAGCTGACGGTCGGCCTTATCACATCCGAACCCTCAACCCTGCGTGCGTGGGAAGCACGGAGCGGCATGAGGAGGAGAGTGGAGCGGAAGGGGTTGGGACAGGCAGAGGGTGATGAGGTGCAGGCAGGGCAGACGGGAGGGCCTGGTGGGGGGTCGACCCCCCCCACCCACCACAGCATTTTCACCGATTTCGGGAAAACGGGATCTGGGCCGAAAAAAACCTTGAAATGTGCCGGGCGGGGAAAGTAGTGCAAGACTGTGTGGAAGGCATTATTAAGTCGCTGTCGAACAAAGGTATTGGCTATTTTTTTAGAACAATCAGCATGGGGCAGATTCAAAGCAGCAAGATCAAACCCCTCGTGAATCCTTTATATGTCATGGAATCCTGGGAGGGAGATTTGAGGTTGGACAAAGGTGTGGAATAACCCCGCAGGTAAGACGCCCCCTTGGCCCTCAACTCTCGGAACCCTCATAAATCTTCTGACGACATGAACCAACAGACAATGAAACCATGTGTGTCAAAAAACAACCAGAGACCCCCATGTCTGAAATTTCCAGCAACACGCCAAAATATCAGACCCAGTTAGCCCGGTCTTTTTTGGGGGTATACAAGTATTCTTTGTTCTTCAGAAGTGTTTGCACCCTTCCCAATAAGCCTCCCAGGGTTATTGATCCGGTTTCGTTGGTGGACCCAGCCGGCGGGGGTTGTTTGCAACTTTTGGGTACTTTTTGCTGTTTTTTTTTTACTGTTGTTGGTCACTTTGCCAACTTTTGGCCACTTTTTGCTGCTTTCGACTGCTCTTGGCCACTTTTGCTGACCGTTGTCCACTATTTTTGCTGCTTTTGCTTCAAGAAAAAAACATCCTGAAATGACACTCTTGCAATAATTCTTTGGAATCCATGCCACACCTCCAATATTGCCCAAAGACACCAACATTTGTCCCCCTCCCCGTCGCCCGCTGGAGACAAATGGTGGTCTCAGGGTCACAAGTCGTTAAAAGGGGTCGTTAAGGACAAGACACGGATCTGCAACCTCACAACTGCCAGTGATATTGTCAATTTCTGAATGTCTGATTCTCAAATATAAACTTGAGAGAAAAATGGAGACCTGGGAAAAGATACATTGGTGGTTCATTGTTACAAGAACTGCCCAGACACCATTTCTTTAATGCAATCCAATCCAGATAATAACTTCAACACCTGCTTCGTCAAGCTTCGTTTGTCTCCAATTAATTCTGGATGGAAAAGAAGGAAAGCTTGACAAGGTTTTGATTCTTTGACTGTCTGGTGTCAATGGTGATTCTGTTGTTGGGCTACAACCATTTATGCTTTACGACAACAACCTTCTTTGAACCCACCGATAAAGCAAGCAGCTTAAAGAGCTCGCATTTTCAAGACAACCTCTGTAGACAAAAAAAGCAAACGAAGACAGCAAGAACATCATTAACAACCAATCACAGCATTCCTTTTGGGCAACTTCGTCCATCCTTTTGTCCACAATCTATTCTTTCCAAAAAAAAAGTCCAGTGTTGTCGGGATTTTTGGGATTTGTCGGGATTTGTCGCTGGAGTTCTTAGCCATTGCCAAACTCGCACATACAGGTCGAATGGCATGGAGCTGTCGGGATGGTGAACACACTGCACCTCTCGTTAGGCCCTGTGGAAGGGAAGGCGACATACCACACATACAGTGTGCAAGGAAGAGGGACAAGGAGCAGGGATGGAAGGGAGGAGGCAACGAGAGGGAGCCAGAGGGTCAGCTCAGGAAGGGCAACTATATACTTACTGGGGGTCCTCGGGAGAGGGGGGGCGAATGGGCGCAGCCCGCCGCTGTCTTGGAGCACGCCGTGCCGCGTGGGCCAATACGTCGTCCCCTCTGACTGTCTCCGTGGAGGTCAGAGGGCCAAGTCAGCAGGATTGAGGGAGGGGTGGGTTGCCAAGGGATGTGGATGACGCACTCCCCACCTTGACATTCTGCCAACTTGAACGTAAGGACATGGCTGTGCGTGTGCGTGTGTGTTGAAGGGTGGATGGGGGTGGGGGTGGGAGTGGTGTGTGGGGCGGGTGTGGGGGTGCAGGGCACATGTGGGATTCAGTGTATGTTGCTGCCAGAGAGTCTGATTGAGATGAACACGTCCCCTACACTTCATAATCTGATAAGGGTTGCTGAACTCAAAATTAAACGTCTGTGCCTGCGCCAAACTGCCAGCCAAACTCAATGCACATCAATACAACTCAGTGCACTTTTTCTTAGGCGGTCTACTTTCCACTTAGCTCACAATCGTCGACTTACCTTGTGCAATCGCGCAATCGCGCAATCCGAGAGCAATTCCGGAATTGGGAATTTTGGGGGTCGTTTTGGTCCCGTTTTTGGATGAAAACAGGCGCCTCAAAACCAGTGAACCTGGACATCGGCACAAAGGGAATTCGAAGGTTCCAATTCAAATCACAAAGACAGCATTGGACAAATCTGAAACAACAGCCTGTCACTCCACGCACTTTGTGGTCTCGCACAGTCTTCCACCTGATCAACAAGCTCACAGCTCTGAACAGTGCCCACCTGGCAACGACTGCTGCCAGCATGGCCGCTTTTTTGGGACCAAAATGATGGGTTCAGGGGTGTCCAGAATTCTATCGCCTTTTTGTTGCCGACTGGAAGGTTCTAATTCGTAGAGCAAATCAAGATCATACGACCTGGGCCAGAGAAACAACTGAATGCAGGGCTTCGCGAACACCTGAAACTCACTCTGAAAAAGGGGTTGAATGGAGGCATTTTTTAGCAACTGAAAACAACTGAAATCCTCGGCCATAAAAGTGACGCAGGTGAGGTATGATTTCACACGCCAGAACAAATGCTCTTTTGTGCAGCATTTCAAGGCCGTGAATGAGATGTCCAACGAAGG
>CAAHFI010728645.1:0-10486 GCA_900893395.1 Euglena gracilis
TCCGCACTATGAAACAAAAGCCTTCTTACAGAACCGACTGCCGGCGACAGCTTTGCGGGCTGGGGGGGAAGTAGGAAGGAGAGGGGGGGCTGGCTTAGGCCAAAACAGAATTTTTGCTGTCTGGCAGCCTTAAGGAGCCTTAGAGCCGAAAAGTGACAAGTTGGCCTAGTATTACGGAGTGCGCGTTGTGTGCTGTGTGTCACTTAGCGGCTGGCCAGGTTTCCCGGCTGCCAAGGTCTTCACAGCAGCAGCTCCTTCACGACGTGATTGGTGGCGCTTACCTCCTGCAGACGGTTTCCGTCCGCACGGCAAATGTTGGGGGCGGGGGTGGCTCATGGATGCTTCCATCCAGAGCTCGTGACAGAGCTGGGTTCATCCAAAGGCTGCTTAGCGGTTTCCCGTGGTCAGTGTATGATCCTCCAGGGGTGTCCAGGCTCCATGAAGGCGATTACCTTACATGGGGTCTGGTAATGCCGTTTCGGCATTATATCATTTCCAACCCCCAGTAATCATGGCGGGAGTCCAAGGGATCTTCAACCAGGACCATTTGGAATTGCTGTGGTGGTGGCCTGTCTACGAGCCAGGTTTCTGGCGATTCGTAGTCGAATTCAGGTGCTACCCAGTCCCGAACCCATCCTTCGGGGACTGTCTGCCTGGTTACACTCGCTCTTTCGGCGAGGAACCATTGCAGCTTCTCCCAGAATTTCCTGGGCAGAGTTGCTGGCCAGATGTAGTAGTTTATCCTTGGGTGATTGGCTGACACCTGCGGGGCATTCCCCGGGTGAAAGTCAATGGGCATGTGATGCGCACATTCCTCGCGGACTGTATGGGGTCGTAATACGGCCTCAAGCCAGGCTTTCCAGGTAAACCCGTGGTTTTGTGGCCATTGTGGCAGGCACCAGCGACCGTTTTGGTCCTGGGTTTTTAACCGACGGAAAAGTATCTTTTCCCTGTCCGCTGTCTCCAGAGGTAAGGGAAACTTACACCTGCCTCCTCAGCAGCGAGGCGTATCGACCCACTGTCGATCTGCCACCCACGGGCCATTCCCGTGTGGGGGTAGTCGTCAAGCTTGACGTTGGAGTACTTGAAAAAATCCTTGTACTTTTTGTGCAAGGTGGGGTATTCCTCCAGTGGCTTCTGGCCGCTTGGCACGATTGTGCGAACTGCGCCTTCCGCAGTTTGACAGAACTTACCTCGAAGGCCGTTGACGCAGAGGAGTGGTACATTCGTACCATCTCGCTCCGTGTAGTGAAAATTGTGCTTGTGGGTCCAACTGTCCACGCACTTGGCGCATACCAAGGCGGCACAGTTGTGGACGTATACATCCTTGTGGAACGATTCCTGATCCACAGGATTGCACACGTGGACGAGGGGTAATCCTAAGTCAGGTGCACTGTTGTACATCTTGTGGCAGACAGTGCAGAGCCACACAAAACGGTCTTCCGTCGACAAGGAATTCCTCGCCGAAGTATTGGGCCTAAACGCTTGGAGATCTGGAATTGTAATAATTCCCAGTCACGTTCTGATCAAAGGACCATTTTCGGCCCTGACAGAACAGTGGCTCAATCCATCGATTGGGACATTGATTTGTCCTCAGTTTGTGGTCGATCATCATGTACCTGTTTTTCAAGTCATGAGTCTCTGGATCATCCTGAGTGATCGCGTTCCAGTCGATGATAACTTCGTCCTCCGAAGGTGTCTCAGCGGGATTTTCCCTGCCCCTTGGACTGAGGTTTTGGCTGTGAGGTTTTCCCATAGCTGGATGACGTGACGTGTGTGAATCCTTGTCCCGAGGTTGATCCCCGAGAAGAGGATGCAGCACCCTGGCTGCCAGTACCACCACCGCCTTTCAGTGGGTGCTGGTCACCAGGTTTTGGTGTGGGTTTGCAAGGTGCGGCGCCCAGCTTTGATTTGGCCGGGGCCTTCGGGCTTCCGGTTTCCGGAGTATCTGATGGCCGCCTGTCGGCGTCGCGGTTGCTCGCCCAGGTGCGTGGGGACGCTTGGGACGGAGGTCTTTTCTCCGACACCGAGCGTCGTTGACCTTCAGCAGGGGTTTCACGAGCTGAGGGTCGCCCTACACGTTCCTTCGCGGCACCCGTGGGTTTCCCAGGGGTAGCCGTGGGGGACGGTGTGGGTGTAGGCGTGGCCGGCGCACTTCGCGCTGGTTGATCCTGTGGTGGAGGCATGGACCTCCGCTAGGTCGGTCTTTCAGGCGCCGGTGTACGTGTGCCTTTTCGCTTCTGTGCAGTGATTGTGGCTGTGCCCTGAGGTGCGGGTTCATCCCGGTGGCACTGCTGGTGCTGGTACAGGTTCATCCTGTACTGGCACGGCGGGTGTTGTCTCCACTGCCATTGCTGTCTGGTCGCCTTCCGTCCGTGTCGCTTCCGACACTGGCGGTGGCGCCGCCGTTAGGGGAGGTTCATCCTCCACCATGGCGGTAGTGTCAGGAGTTTCTACCGCCGGCTGGGCAGTTTCCGCCGCAGCTGTGCAAGAACTGGCTGCAGTGCCACGTGGAGTGACAATTGCTATCAGCGAACGCAAACCACCAAGTACACGTCCGCCCAGCGATGTACGGCGCTCCGGCCCTTCAGCCGAAATGGGCTCATCCGCTGGCTTCTCTGTCGACGGGGTTTCCCCGGAAACAGGGAGCTTGAGGCGTAATACCTGAGGTGTGTGGGGTACTTTCTCCGGCGGGTTTTCCCGCGGAGGGGTTGGTATACCTGTCGTACTTAGTGAGGTAGGTGACAGTGGTACAGGTGTTATTTCACGTGCTGATCCTCGGCGCTGAGCAGTTTCTGCCATAGTGTCCAGCATCACGACAGATGGGCTACGGGTTTCCCGTGCCGGAGGTTCCGCTGGATGAGGTTCATCCTAGGCCATAGGGACCGCTTCCTCCTCCTCCTCCGCTTCCGGAGGGGATTCGGCTGTGTGTAGCTGTGCTGCAGAACGTGGGTCTTTTCCGATCCTGTAGCACCCTTGTGCATCTGACAGGCGGTAAAAGCTTATACTTTCACTCCTGTCAGAGTTGGGGTATGTGGGTCGCCATGGGGCTCTTACTCAGCTTCCGGGTAACGGCTGTGGCTCATCTCGATGATCATGCAGAGGTCTTCCCACTGCATCCGACGGTTCCAGCCCATGCCGCATTCTCCTGTGTCTTCCAGGAAAGCGGGCAACGGCACATCATTGTCGCCATTTCTTCTCCAGGGTAATCCTGGTGACCAAACTTGCGTTGCTTGAAGCGTATTGCTCAACCAGGTCATCAAATGATACGCCATTACGTTTCACCAAATTGCGTGTGCGTCTCGCTCCTCCCTCGGTAGGCAATCGATGAATTCCACTTTGACTACCTCGGGACTCGGGTGTTGGGTCGCTCCCTTTAGTGCCAAGTAGTACTCCCAGTCCCGAAAATATTGTCTCCATGTGGTTGGATTCCCGTCCCATTGGGGTTTCACCTTGTTCGCGATTGCGATGATGCCCTTCTCTCTGTCTCTCTGAGTAACCGTCTGACCCTCGGTGGTATTCCAGGGGTTTCGGTCCGGGTAAATCTTAACACCAAACGCGTTTCGCAGATATTCTGCTCCAAGTGTACCCCGTGCAGGATTTCCAGCACCAAGTGTAGGGGTGGCAGGATTTTCCTGCGGTAAACGCGAAAAATGTGGTGAAATTCTCCAGGTGGGGCGGGTTTCCCGCCGAAAACCTGATGGGTGATCTGGTATTCCAGAACCCGTTGTTAGTTGGCAAAATTGCGAATGCGATACATGACCAATACCAGGTGTGGGGTGTTGGCTCATTCCTCGTACAAGTTTGGAATGTTGAATTTCTTGGTGGAGACTCGAATTTTCGAGCGGTGGATCAATTTGCTCGTCGGAAATGAGCTGTGAAAAGTGGGTTTGTGGTGTGCGCACAAGCAACGGTGGTACAATTCACGTTTTCGCGGGTTGGTTGTACCAAATGTGCGGTGGATGTAGGGATTCCTCCAGAAAATAAATATCAGGATGCAGTTACATAATGAAAAAGTGTTATCTGGAGGAGGTGATTTTTTTCAAGTCCTCTCCAGCAGAGGATATATCCCAGAGTTCCTGAAGGTATTTACATGCAATTTGTGCCTCAGTTGCTTTTTTTCACCCCTTTGTGTGTCTTATTTTGCGACATATTTTTCGAGGGTCTGTTGCATTTTCCCCTCTGCTTTGACCTGCAAAATATCCTGAGTTATCCGGACCTGCTCCAACCCAAACCAGAACCCTAAATAAAACCTGACCCTCATTCTAAACCTAACCCTGAACCCCAACCAAACCCAATACCTCCAAAAATAACAAAATCCTCCCTAACGATAGTGAGAAGTCCAGGGGATTCCTCATGGAACCCAAAACCCAGAACTCCAGAAACGGTAGATTGAGAATGCGATTCCGGGACATTTGCAAATACCAACCGCAGCGCTTACCGCGGTTGGTGGTGGCATAACCGGTACCGGAGTGGACATTTTATCCAAACTCGCGGACAAGTCATGCACCGTTTCTTCCAAATGTTCCACCAACTGGAGTTGGCCGCAAATACGGTCAACCTCAGTCTCCAAATGCCTAATGCGTTTGCGGTAACGAGAAAAATCTTCCAAGTGTGGCAACTTTTCAGAAACCAAGTGTAAATCTTGGAAAAGGTTTCCTTGGGACTCCTCCACATTCCGGAGTTGACCCGCAAACGCTTTTACAGAATTTGAGACAATTTGCAATTGGGGGGGTGTCTTGGTGGTGGTTTCCGCGGAGGTGCACGAATTTTCCGCGGTTGGCTTTCCGAACAACGGAAAAATTCATCCATCCAACCATGAACCCTCATCTTGCATGGATCGGGCATTCCGATTCACAGATTCCTCAAGTGGAATCAAACTCGTGCAAAATGCTTGCAAAGTTTCCTTGTTGACACCAAGCATTTTGTCATAAAATGAGCGAAATTCTGGTGACTCGGATATCCGAGCGCGCGAAACATTGGGAAGTGAGCGAATTTCCGCTAATGTGGTGGACAACAAGGTACAACGGGTTTGCAATTCCCCAAAAGCGGCTTGAATGCCACTAATGTCTGGAATTCGCTTGGAAAGTGCAGAAAAATGCTCCTGCAAACCGACAACGGTGGCATTTGTACCGCCAATGTCCGTTTGCAATTGTTGTTGCGCGAAATCCAACCGTTGTGCGCAATCCGCGATTTTCACGTTCAAGGAGGTTAATCCATCCTGATTTGCGGCACAATGGCAGGATTTCTGCTCTAAATGTAATATTCGTTCCTCCAAAAGCTGAATTTGCGTATGGGGAACAAAATATTCTTGCACTTTTGCCTGAAATTGCTTCAAATGCTCTATTTCCGAGCAAAGATGCAAAATCCGTTGTTCTTCTTGGAATGAAGTTGTGAGTGCGGCAAAATGCTCAACCGAGACAAAGTTACCGATTTCCGGCATTTTGGGGGTGGCATTTTGCGCGTGTAACTGTTGCTGCAATTGCAGTGGCATTGTTGAACAGGATTCCAGTTTGGCAAAAAGATGGCTCAGACCATCTTGCACATGCAGAAACGTGGAATCATTCCGCGTTTCCGCTTCATGCAGTGTTTCACTGACTTGTTCCAAATTTTGTGGGAGTTGGATGCACAAAATACTGTCAACACTTTGTCGAAAATGCTGAAGGTCTTTCCCCGCATTTTCAAAATTATGTTGGCAATATTTGCAGATTTCGTGCAAATAATTCCAGCAATCTTCCAATTTGGTGTTGACAACCCTTTGAGTGTCCTCACAAAACTGCAAGACCTTGTTGAGCATGGTTGCACATTCCGCAACGCATTGGTGGACATGCAAAATGTGCTAGCTCAGCGGGTGATCTGCTGGAAGTTGACCGAGAATTCGGAAATCATCACTGGAGGTGAGGTTATCCCTCAAATCATCACCATAGTCCTCCATAACAGAAACGGCACCAGAGATTTAGGGCACCACCAGACGCATATCTGCATTCCATAGCAATACAGGGAAAACGGCAGTTTCCGCGGGTTATCCCGGCAATGCGCGAAATGGAGTGGGGGGTGGTAATTTAGGGGGGGGATTGGAAAAAAAACAGTGTTTCCACCGAGTTGCACTGCAAAAGGCCCACCGGTGCTTCCACCGGTGATCTTTTGGGTGTGATCAAAGCAAAGGGCACATACCCCTCACTTTGTACATGGGTGACATGGGTAACCAAGCGAAAATGGGGTTCATCCCCATGATCCTTCAAATGTGTTTGGGCAAGGGGTTCATCCCCTTGCCCAATGATGGGTGATCCGGGATGGAGGAAGGCATTTTGCCACCTACATTCCGCACAATCAATCACAATGCAGATGAAGAAGGCTCATCGCCCCCTTGCAACAACAAAGGCGTTTCGCCTTGTGACAGTGACAAATGGCTTAATGTGTCTTGGTGTGGTTGTTGCTTGAGGGGTCGGGAACTGGAACTTATTTCCATCGAGCCGTTCCAATCCCTGCCATCTTATTCAAGATTGCTCAACGATCTCATCAACAAGTCATAATAAAATTGAGGGTTAGGGCTTGTGCTCTGCATCTTTTGAGATGGGTAAAAAGGCAAAAAAAACAAAAAGTCACAATAATAATAAGCCGAGAAACAGGGACCAGAAAGGTTGTATCGGCGATTACCGAACAGAGCCTTCTGAGACCTGTATACTTGCTTAAAGGTTGGCTAGGGGCCAGGAACAGTACTTTCGTCGTGTTTCACGGCTCAGTACGATCCTCACCACCAGTCAACCACAGAGTTTCTCTGTGTGGAACGTCTATCTAAATTTAACGACAAAATCTGCTACCAAGTGTACTACTTGGTAGTATTGGTGTTTGTGAGGTGTGTGTAGGCTCGTAACCTAATTCTGCTACCAAGTGTACGTCCAAAGCTTTCCCTTTTCCCTTTTTTGGGACATTCTTAAAAAGCCTTTCGCTTTCGCCTTGGTGTGCAACCTACTTGGTATGGAAAAGTCTTTGGAGTAACAAAAAGAGTTTTTTCCCCCTTTTGTTCCCAATTCCCCAAGAGGCAAAGCACAAGACCAAGACTTCAGAAGATTGCTCTGAAGTCAAGTTCAGTTGTTTCGAGAGTTTTTCCCTCTGACAAAACCAATGGTGAAACTTGGAGATGATGACAGTAAAGAATACCACCTGTGGGGGAAGGAAAGAAAAGTGCTGACGTGTCCAGGGGCAGATCTCAGAAGGGTCTGCCACGATCTTACCAATTGTGCTTTCCACAGTGGTGTGATCGTCACTGAACCCACCCTGCAGATATCCTACAGGGCTGGGACCTGCCTGGTACACACTAGCCCCATTCATAATGCTAAAATAATTCCTCCAGTGGTGGCAACAGTTTGCCCCGCCCCAACTCATTCAGCAGGGGGTGGAACCAAATTTCACAGGAGGCCCAATGGTTTCCAAGTCACAAACAAAAACCCCAGAAGAAACAGCCCAAGCTCTTTCCACTTTAAAAGCCCTGCCACTGACCAATTTGACAAACTTCCCGGTCACAAAGGTTAGCAAACCAACCCCTGCCCCTCTTGTGGTGTGGGGTCCCCATACCTGGTGGGTGACCCCGTATTTGGGCTAAAATGTTTTTGTAATATAAGC
Source organism: Euglena gracilis (assembly GCA_900893395.1). Classification (NCBI taxonomy): domain Eukaryota; phylum Euglenozoa; class Euglenophyceae; order Euglenales; family Euglenaceae; genus Euglena; species Euglena gracilis. Next base: position 7,624 of record CAAHFI010728645.1, read on the forward strand.
AACTGTATCAGCACTGATGGATTTATAGAGGGTTTTTAATAAAATTAAAAGGCCGCCCCCAGATTTCAAAAAGAAACGTGTTGCTGCCACATAAGACACCATCCGATGAAATGGACTGAATTGGGGACATTGAAGAATGAACCCTGTCCAAGTTATGATTTTCTTGTCTTTTACGTTTTATTTTGACGTAGGGAGCCCCAACCAACACACTGGTGGTTCGTTCGACCTGTGCAAAATCAGAAGATCGATATAAATAGAGGATTCTGCAGCAAAAAAAATTAGCTGTGTGCGTAATGTACAAATATCAGTGGGCACGGGGGACTGTGCCAGCTCATTAAGGGTTGGGAGGGGATCCTAAAAGGTACCACACTTCTCCATATTTTGAAGGCAGTCTTTTTTGAAGGCACCCACTTTACTTGCAGGTTTGTTTTGTGCACCATCCACCACCTGAAAAGTGGTCTAAGCATTGTGTTGAAGGGGTCTTTTTGTCTTTGTCAGGTAAATAAAAATTACCTGATTGTATACTGAAAATAGAACTGTTTCTCCTAGTTTTGCTTCGGATTCACTGTGCTTATTGATGTACTTACTTCTTTCACATTTATGTGCAGTGTGGAATTTTCCCTTCAAAATTCCTGCACGATGTTTCCAGTATGGATGTCTAATCCCCACCAGCCGTGGGTGCTGTTGTCTGAGTGCAACTCCCCGGTGGCATTTTGGGGAAAGGGTCTTCCGTCACATGTGTCCAGTAGATTTTTGATTTCCATTAGTTGGGCTTTTTTTTTCTGGCGAAATGTGGTGTTTGGAGTCCCAAGGCGCTGTGGAGTGTTTTTCCAGAAATTTGGCCAGGGCATCCGTAAAAGCCATGAGAAAGGGCCATTAGGTTGGACCTTATTTGTCCCAAAATGGCTTCTAGCTTTCCTTTTTGACATTATGTTATTTTTTTTACAGCTTTGCGAATTTCCTTTTTGATTGTTTTGACTTTTGGAGGGGGTACTTGTAACTTTACTTCTTGGAAGTCCAGGTGAAACCCCAGGTGGTTCACAGTTTAAGTGGGTTCCAGGGTTGACTTTTTTCTATTGATTTTGAACCCTGATTGATTAAATTCCTGACCTCTGTGTTCAGGTTTTTTTGCAGGGTGTTTCTTGTGGGTGCTACCACCAAAATCTCGTCCACGTAAATGAATACTTCCATGCCTCTTTTTTTCCACAACTTTCGAAAGTTTTCGTGACCCCCAGGACAATTTGGGCATTATATTCAGGCCAAAGCAGCATGCTTGTAACTCTCAAGTCTGCTCCCCTACTTGATGCCTCGAAAATCGCCTTAGGGCCTGGCTCACTGGTGTGTGAAAATAGGCATCCTTTAAGTCTATTTTGGCTGCCACTGGCCGTTCTCCAGGTATGGAAAGATGTGCTGGATGTGATCCAGCTTGGAAGGTTTTACTTGGAATTGCTGGTATAATTCCCTGCAGTCGCTTATGAACATGTACTTTGTCACCCCCCCCCTGGTTTTGATATTGAAAACCAGGGGATTAGATTGAGAGGGGTACCCCGGGGCTGCCAACCCTGCTTCCCTGGGACCCCGGCGCCCCTGGGTGGTTTTTGAACTTTTCTTTATCCAATTCATCAATTTCCATGATATTCCTCCTGGCGCTGCCATAACCCCACTTCTTGAGTGTCTGATTCTAAATTCATACCAAAGCCAAGCCATTGGCAAGCAATTCAAGACAGTTGTGAGCTACAGAACAGACGGTAAGGTCAGATAAAAATACAGCTGGAATACTGGGATTCACAATTCTTAATAGGATTCACCCTCACACAAATTTTGCTTCATCACCTCTTCCTCTCACCCCCCTTCTCAAATCGGCTCCCATGAGCCAACGGACATACGTAGGTCACTGGGGGCGATGCTGAAGAAGGGTCAAAAAAGAACCCCATTTACATTTGTGTTTCAACTCCCTTCGCGGGGGGAGTCCGAACCGTAAATTCCTCCCTGGGTCGTGACTCTCAGGGGGCAATATTTCTGCGAAAAAACTGTTCGGCTCCCGTTTTTATTCTTCGAATCGTCACCCCCCCCCCCGGGTCGAAACTCAGTGGGGTGCTGCCCGAAAAATCTGTTGGGCGATTTTTTCGAAAAATCTGCCGTGGAACTCTGTGGCCAAAAACCCCGGGGGCTGACGCTTCCGCCCACCCTCCAGGGCCGAAGCCAGTCACCTGGAGTGAGCAACAAACACAACAAAATCTGAAACCGACTCAAATATATGCAATCTTTCAGTCGATGGTGCTTTCAACAGACGACTGTGTCTACCCCATAACATTCTGAGGCAGAGCGTTGCAAGTCTAATTGTACAGCAAAAACAAGCAATAACCTGAGGGCGGTACCTTCCTGGTGTTCCGTCCCTCCGGTACGCAAGGCACTGTTGGCCCTGCCCTCTATGCTGCGAGGGTCGAAACACAATCTCCAAGGAAACAAACCACATCGACAACAAACAATAAAATCCGACTGTCTGTTCAGAAAACCGCTTCCCCGCACCCCCCCCCCCTCCTAGAGCCGCAGCTCACTGGGGCAAAAAACCTGTCTGGGGTTCAGCAAACCGCTGTCCCCCCACCTCTCAAGTCCGAGGCCGAAGCCCACCAGGGAGTAAAAAAAAATGTCCAAGGTTCGCGGGACAACCGTGGTGCCTGTGGCGTTCCACCAAGTCTGTTGAACCAGGAACGCCAAATCACGCTGCCGTGAAACAGCAAATCCGGAACCGCTGAGAAAATGCTGGTCCCTTGTACAGAACCGAAGCCCACTGGATCTGAAAAAGACTGCCCGGGGCCAAACCTGCCCCCCCCCAACCGGGTCACCCTCTGGCGGCAAAACA
>CAAHFI010730788.1:0-21988 GCA_900893395.1 Euglena gracilis
TGTTTGTTACGCTCAATGTTAGAAAGGAGAGACATAGCGACGTGATGCATTGTGATGATTTTTTGGCAAAGAAAAACACCGCGTATGTGGGCAGCTTGCATCAAAGTGAACCAACTGAACTGAAAACTTTGTATGGTACAATTTCGAGTGCTACAACAACCACGTGTACGCTATTAGAAAGATACAATTTCATTCCACATGATCCACTACTCTTTAACAAACAAATTAGAGCGGCAAATGGTTCTATGTTTGTAATTACAGATAATGATAATTCAAGTACCTATGATTGTATTCTAACTGGAACATGGACCAGTGCAGTTCCTCCTCCCAATACTAATTATGCCAGCAACATCACCACAGCATCTATTGTAGCAAATGCTATGACACCCATCATGGAGAACAAAGATCCTCAGTTGGTGACTTTGGAAGTAATTTGTCCAAACGACCTGTTATCATTTGGAAATGCAGACATTCTTATGTTAAACGTCTGGGTAGAAACCACCCAATCTGTTTACATTCATGTTAAAGGAGGGGGTGATACTCCTATTTCACTAGAAACTTCCCTTTGATTTCACTTGTTACCATATCATAATTTATTTTTGTGTATAAAGCAAAGGTATATCCAAAAGTAGGACAATTTAAGATTTATCAGTAGCTAATACAATATTCTAGGTTAGCAGAAGAACATAAAACAATTAAGAAAAAATCAAAGACAAGAGTAAAAGCAATTAGTAACTTTAAAGGACATTTAATAGTAGATAAAGAACAGCGCTAACGTAGAGTATATACGGTTACATCAATTCCTGTTAAAATTTCCTCTATCATCTCGCGTACAACTTTCCAATCTAATTTATCCAATCCACAACCTATTTTTGGTATACTTATACTACTTATATTGTTTGATATCATATGGTGCTTCATTTCTATCAAACACAACCTTAAGCTGTTATATGTTGGCTTGTTCCAATATTTTTCCTTTGTTACCAGATAATATATAAATTTACTATTTTTATTTAACACACATATTTTACCAACATTGGGGTTCTGCTCTAGCAAACCAGCAGTTCCATATTTCCTTTTGAATTCCACAGCGATACCACGCCCCATAGTCATGTCCGCAGAAACACAATGTGCCATATTGTCATCTGAGTCAAGTAAATTTCCAGTAATTTCCTTCATTTGAGTTCTATAATATCTAGTGTATTGATAATCAATTATTTTATTAGATTAATGATATATCTAACCATTTACAACTTACGTACTAAATGGAAATTTTCATTGTTAGTATATGATATAGACATTAGAATACTATAGAAATATACAATGTATTTCTTCATCATTCCATTGTTATTTGGTTACGCATTTAGTTGTTCATCAGATGCATATCAGGCACCATACGTAGGTTCTACTGGTTATATCTGTCTAGGGTGTCCAACTAATGGGAAATGTGATGGGACGACCTTAACATGTAAAAGTCCATATAGTCCGGTTCAACATATTGGAAACGCTCCGGGTAGCCTAGGATTTTACTATTATTCATGTGATTTAATTAATTGTCCACAAGGAGCTACTTGTTCTGGTGGTGACTTCAACTGTGGTAATGGTAAATATTTCAACAACGGATGCACTTCATGTCCACAAGGATCTATTTGTGATGGAAAATCAGTTACTTGTTCTTCTAGTTGCTGTTTGTCTAATCAGTATATCTCTAGTGGACAGTGTACAACCTGTCCACAGTATTCCGTTTGTGATGGCGTTAGTACAAAATGTGCTACTGGATTTGTGAACAACGGCTCTGGTTGTAAATGTCCATTTGGCAAACGACTTAGGAACAATGGATGCGAAGCATGTCCAGAAAATGCCTTCTGTAATGGTGGACCTGATTTTCATTGTAATCCTGGATTTAAACAAACTAAAACTAGTTGTGAGTAACTTGTAAGTGTTCATAGAAATTAACTTTGTATAATAAAAACATAACATCTGGTTTGTTTTACACTAACAGAGTAAACCATTTTTATTTTTCTGTTATTATTAGATCAAATAACCATGATGTCCACAGTTTGTAGTCATGGAGTCCCATGTATGCCCAAAAACACATCAGTTTATTGACGTCAACTAGAGAACTATTACATAGTTCAAATAAGATATATGTGTATAAAATTGAAGAAAATATTATCATAAAAAATCCATGACTGTTCTCTTGTAAAATTTCGTTCTCGTTAAAATCAATGAATTCATTATTGATTTTTAAACACATAAAAATGTTGAAAACAACCTATAAGGATTTGCGTAGATATAAATTTAGTGTGATGTTTCCAGAAAGAACTCTGCTGTACCCATAGATGGACATAACATAAATAGTATCTTTCCCCAGCAAGCAAATACAATGATTTTATAGTATACGTTAGATCGCTCGATCTCTTTATGTAATTCCATGTTCAAGTTAACTTATCAAAGATCTAGAACTAGAAGGTCATAAGATAAAATGGAAGAGAACTAATTAGACTCAATATGTTGAAATAGAGGTATTATATATAGTTCCAATCTTGAAACTAACTTCCATTATATTCAGTTTTAATTATTTATAAAAAAAACAAGTTGACTACACTCGGATAGATCCAGTAAAACTGCCTAATATCTTCCGCTCTAGTTCTCTGACATACACACATACATTTCTAACTACCTCGCAATTTGATGACATTTTTTCAACAACACAAGATGCTTCGTTATCTGTGTCATCGGTGCACTTTTTCAGATGTATCGACATCTTTTCTGTGACTTCCATAATGTGGCAGTATGACCTTTCGCACAACGGAGATATGAACCTGACATCTTCCATATCTTCTGGATCCTTGGAATCTACAACGATTTTCATTTGTTCGGCTTGTTTTTCAATCCATCCAACATATTCTTCAATAACTTCAGCACATTCAAATATAGAACTTGTGTCACACATATTTGATGTTATCCTCTCTATTCGTTCGACAAATTCCATGGATTTAATCGTACGGAACAGATTTTTTATTTTCTGTTGAGGCATCTTGATTCTTTTTTATATTATCCTAAGATAATCAATTTTTATGGTTCTGTTCAATGTAGTGTTGAACAAGTTAGTTATCTTAAGGAGAAAAAACACAATATTCTTGTCCTTTGTATGTTCAGATAGTAAGTGAACATGTAAATATAGTTGAATAAATTGTATTTGTTTATTTACTTATTCTAAGTAAATAAAATTGATTTTTTACAAGAGTAATAAAAGGTTCGTTTGATCTCTACATCATGGAGACTAAAACTGAAGTCCCCCTGAATCTCGATGCCTCTGGTGAATGGGAAGCGCTTTATAGCCTCAGAGTTTTGAGTCTCTTGAATACAGCTCCATTTCCAGTTGAAGAAGCTACGGCATTTCTGCTGAACTCTATTGTCGAACTCATGAACAGTAGTTTCCTGAACTCAGATCACGGGAGTGTCATGGCTGAAAAAGTCAGATACAAGTTGTCAAGAGGCCAAAACAAGCATTTCATGAGTAAAGTTCTCTGTGACAAAGGGTTCCTGGATTTCGTCAAGGAACATGAAGAGCACTTCCGTATCATAGACCTTCCATTTGGAAGAAGCAGGATCATCTACAAGGAACACATAAATTGGAGAGAAGCCGATACTAGTAGGTTAACGGAACAAATGAAGTACCAAACAAACATCAGAAATGCTCTGGAAAACTTCCTCTTTAGGAAACCAGAAATGTACTGTACAGTTGATGAGTTCATAAGTGACTACAAGGCACGATTTGGCAACGCTCGTGAAGTAAAAGCCGGTGATTTCATTCGAATGGTAAAACACTGGGAAGATCTATTCACTTTCGACCAGTCTGTAGCTCCACCACGAATCTATCTGAAACATGGCTTCTCCATGAAGATAGTAGAAGATCTCATGGCTGCTATGTGGGGTCACTGAAAAAACTACGACGGCCCAGAATCCTCTGTGTCTGTCAGTAACGTTCCATTGGAAACTGACAGGAGGTGATTTATTTGATTTCGTGAAATCTGTGATTTTTTTGTCTTTGGTTCATTTTAGTCCCCACAGTAACTATAGTTGAATCAACAGAAAAGTTTTATCTAGACATCTAGAATAATTTAGACGTTATAATGGAAGTAAAATTGATTGCAGTGAATCATTATAAACCAAATTGAATCTACCAAAGATGTCATTGTTAGTTGAGGAGAAAATATATTTCTCCAAGGCAATTATTGACATCATAATGCAGCATATTAAATCACTTTTACAACATGCAATAGATATCTCCACAGAGATACAAAAATCTAAAAAAATAGCTATCGATATATTTGAGAAAATAACCACAGAACTACGTAATACCATAAACGAAGCCCAGTTATCTATGGAAAGTTCTATAAAACAGCTAATTGCAGTCGATGAAGATATTAAATCTATATATTCTACTAAATTGCCAAGCGAACATCTCCACAAAGAAGTTAGTATAATCTATTCAAAAGCTACTGATAAAGTAACCAAACCAATTATTGAGAAAATAAACATATTTATGAGAAAATTAATATCTGAAGCAAAAGAAAATAAAATTGCATTTGAGTTGCTGTATATGGTCGTAACTGATATCATCGATAATCCTATCAATAGATATATACCTAACATAGATGATTTCACCACCTCTATCGATGAAATTGATTTCACAGACGAAATATGTAAAAATTTCTCCAAACATATCTATCGATGCCTCAACTTGTACTATGAACAGTTCACAAAAGGGATAGATAAAATTGTTCATAGTACAAGTGATTCTAATCCAGATGAAGTGAGAGCATTTACTGATGAACTTGAAGATGTGATCCCAAGAACTATCTCAAGAATATCAAAAGGTATAATAAAGAAGATTACATCTAAAGAATCTATTGAAGATATTACTATGGTAACAGGTGGCATTATCATATATTACTTAACTGAAGATATCAACAACATTTCACAGAAGTACACAGGAGTCCATTCCGATATCATCGATGATGTGATTGAGTTGATGAAATCTGCTATTTCATGGGAAATATCTGAAGTTACTGGAACTGATCATGAGTATGTCTCTAGAGTTATTCATGCTGTTCCACTGTAATTTATGTTGTTTTTTAACAGAAAAATAAAATTCAAATTTAGTATTTTGAATTTATGATGTATCAATATAACTATCCGAAAAATTATATCGTTGATATTTCTCTAATCCGTCTTGTTTTCTCCTACATAATGATGTAACAAATCCATTACTTTATCTAATTTCATAGAAATAGATAATCTAACCTCATCTATTTTTGCTGGTATTAGCCTCTCTAAATTATCTAACCTTGATACAGTCTCCTTTTTATCAAGTTTTGATATTACTTCCATGCTATCAACGTTCAAATGTAATAGATCTTCATCTGACATTCCCATTTTCGCAAACAACGGTTCTATTTCATCTGTGTAGTAGTGATATTTTGGCGCTCGTTGAGGACTAGGTTCTTGTGTTGTTGCTATATGCTCTAGTAGATGTGTATAGCAATTGTAGTATTTTACTACATTTCCTGCTATAGTGTCATCAACATTTGAGTTATTTTTGAGCTCTGCAATAGCATGTAGATTTATTTTTACATATTCTGGTCGTACTACGTACATTGTAATAGTAAATGAATGTTTATTACGTTTATTTTTGGAACATGGAGTGATCAAATCCATTTGATCATTAGTACTAGGCATCATGACAACTTCACTGATGTAGTCTATCCCATCGTCACCGTTATAGAGAAAGTGTACATTAGAACTACATCCTACACAATTACAACTATCTTCTTGTACATTAGATGGCATGAACATTCGCAACAAGTTACCATCAATCATCTCACCAGTGTTATAGTACATAACTAATAAAATAATGGATCTATATCTGGATAGTATTTATCCAGATAAACTAGTAGTTCCTTTTTTGCTTGATTGTATCCCTTTGTGACATTTGAACTAACTGCAGTGTTTTTTTTTTCGATTAATTCATGAACTTTTACAGTATCTGAACTAGCTACTGTAACATTCTTCTCATCTAATTCATTTTTGAAACTATTCGATAGTTCTGACAAATATGCATCATAAGTTTTCCTATATATGCTTTTAGTTCGCCTCATGTAACTCAACATATGTAATATGCGACTATCTATTTAAATAAACAAAATAAATAAAATCACATCAAACTGGAGATAATTAATATCATATTAGATATACATCAATTGAATCAATATACTTCTATGTTTTTGTTAGTGCTTTCGTTGCTAGTTAGGTACGTACTATCTAGTTGTCCATCTAATACATATCAATCTCCTTATGTGGGTGCATCCGGATATATTTGCTTGGGATGTCCTGTTAATGGACAGTGTGATGGGGTGAAGATCACATGTATTAGTCCTCATGTTCCAGTTGCTCATCTAACACATAAACCTAATACACCTGGATTTTACTACTATACATGTGAATGAAAACTAATTTAAATATGTTATTTTTCTGTATTGATAAGCGTATTATCTTTTGGAAAACATTAGGAACTTAGGAAGTATAGAATAGTCCATGTATGATATCTAATCGAATTATGCTAAAATTTCCTGTAACTGTTATATTTTTACATTTATATTGATGTTACCGTAATAGTATTTCCATCATTAACTAATGAAATTAACTTCAATAAGTAATCACCCACAACATACTAAATTAATACATGGAGTATCTTCTAATTTCATTTTATAATTCAAGTAGAGTTAACTTTTTATATTTATCTGAAAAGTCAGATATAAAGTAATAGACTGATACAACTTAAGCAATAATAACTCTTCTGTAACAACAGGGAAAAATAATGTGTAGGAGCCTGTTGAAGCTCGTGTCACAACCTTAGTGCGAGAATGAAACTGATCAAGGACCAATTCCATTCATGCAGTAAAGCAGGAACAACTACACAGTAGCAGTGCAAAAGGGTGTGTTTTTGGGAAGGAAGGTTACAGGTTATGTACATCGTCCCATCTGCTGAAAGTGAAGCAACCCACTTCGTACATGTCTACTTCATTCCGCTTCTTGCGGATGCTTGCTGTTTCAGCTTTGACCAGATGTTCTGATCTTTTGCTCCAGAAGGCATTGTCCAGTATTCTGGCAACATCGTCAATTCTTCTGGATAAGTTGTTGCCTTCATCGTAGATCGCAGAAATTTTGCTTATGGAGTCCTCATATTCTTCTTTTGTACCAGACACCAAGCGATCTTCGGAATTGTTCTTGAGATAGAGGAACTCGCTGAAAATCTCCTTCATCTGCAGCAAATCTCTCTCCATTGCGTGCACTGCTGCAGAAACCATCCCTTTTTCGATCTCCACCAGTACCTCTTCAAACTTCAACACTGCTGCAATTTTCCCCAGATTCAGTGAGTGTTGTTCGTCCACCACAGATGTGACATCTACAAACCTGTCCAGTTCTTCAAGGAAGCAAGTCACCTTCGCAAACGCTGCTTCACTTTTGTAACTGTACATGTCTATACAGTCGACTATGATCTCTGTAATATTGCCTTCGTCAACGAGATTCTTCAAGTACTCTGGAGCACCTGTTAGTTCGTCAACAAATTCTTCCAGAGAATCATAAGTTTCTTCCATCTCAAATGAGATTTCCTTAGCGTGGAACTCAACGGAAGTCATGGCTGTTGTTTGAATTGAAATTTGCAATCTCCTTACCTTAACCATAGCCTTAAAATAATCAATTCTACATCAGATATATATGAACTACCACAGTTCGTGAATTATGATAGTTTACGAACTACCTAATTAGTAAACACAACAAAAGAAATTAAATAAAATTATAATTAGTATTTCCTTTCATATTTTACTTAGCCACATGACTAAACGTAGGATTTATGTAAAATGTGTTAGTTATTGTAGTATTCAGAATATACATCAATTATAAAATTGATTTTTTTACGAGGTATGTAGGTGCTTATGCATCAACAACGAGGGAAGCTACGACAACGGCGTGTCATAGCCTGATGTTCTGGCCAGTTCTATCGTATCCAATCCGTAACTTATGAGGCTCTTGGGTACCATAGTTCAGATCACAACATTCTGGTTGCACGTGTTGCCGTTAGTTTGTTGCAACAACATCTACATATTTTTTCTTGTTCCTCCATCAAATCATGTAGTTATTCGTTAAGATTCGCTAGATAGAATCAAATTATCTAGTTAAAGTAAAAAACATCAGTAAGTGCAAACCAAGGAACTAGAAAACCTAGTGCTTTGGTTATTTCTGGTTACAGGAACATAACCAAATGGTCTGTATAGAAATTGATATATTTTAGACTATATTAACTTCAACAGAGGGAGCAATGCTGATCAACAATCTTTTGCCAGAGATTATCCAAGAAATCTGTGAGTTTCTCGATGGGTTTAGGTGTCTAATTCTGATGCGGTACCTAAAATGTAGGGTACTGTTCCCAAAGAGAATATACATAAGAGATGTGGGAGAAAAAAATCTACATTTCATAGCTAATCTGTGTCCACCAGATAAGCTTGCCAGATACATCAAGATGAAAAATGCAATGTTCTCGTACGATATTTCTACCTCGGTACGAAACAAGTACAACAGCATTGAATGGTTACAAGGCTATGCTGCAGCTACTGGAGACATACGACTTTCAAAGAAACTACAAGAGATAGCTCCATATCCTTACTTCTGCTCTATGTTAGCAGCTAAGAACAGACAAACTGCTTACTTGGAGTATATGGCAAGCGAGCAAGTGCTGTATCCAGATACTGACAACATGTTCTATGCAGCTGTAAGAGGTAGTCTGAAATGCCTCAAGGTGATTTGTTCAACAACAAAGCATCCTGTTCCAAATATCAACATCAATATGATCTTTCTGGGAACTATCGACAGAAATGGAAACAAAGAAATCCTGACGTACCTGGCATCACTAGGTTACGTAGACAAGAAAAGATCAATTTACTGTTCTCTGATTGATAAGTGGAAGTGGTTTAAATTCTTTGAGTCCATCAACTACCCAAAGACAAACATGGAACAGATAATACGAGCGGCTATCAAGGTGGATAACTTACACGCTGTCAAGTACCTAACAGAAGCCAATCCATTACCAAAGAACGCTACTGACATAGCAATCTGGAATCACAGCAGCAAGTGCATCAGATATTTTACAGAACTGAATATTCCACGGACAGTGGAAAGCATATTTTCAGAGCCACCAGTGAGCAGATATTACTACTACCCTGATTCAGATTGATTAGGTTTTCTTTGTTGGATACCCATGATGATGTATTTACATTATGGGAACCACACAATGTAGGTATTTTCTATTGATTTTTCTTCATCTTCAACTGACAATATTAAATGTACTTTCCTTTTGTGTTCTAGTTATGTGTTTTCTTCTTTTTCTATTTAGTGCCTTCTATGTTCACTTCAATTATTTAGTGTAATTCGTTTTATATTTTTAACTTCATAACAGATGTCCATTGAAGTAGTAAATATACTCCTCGAGAAAGAGATGATAAATTCCTTGTTTATTTTTTTGAATCAATAGAACCTCTTGAAAGTTTCTAGATAAATAAAGTATATTCCTTTATATTTTATTCATCTATTGATGTTTAACTATGTTCTCAATTTAATACATTTGCTTTAGAAATATCGTGCACTAGAAAAAGATATGAGCATGACTCAGATTAGGTACAAGATAGTAATAAAGAAGAAACTGACAGGAAATTTTGAAGTTCATGAACATAGAAGGGACGTAGGATGTTTAGTAGTACAGACTTCAACTTCAGTGATGCAATAAGTTAGGGATTTTTCCCTAACAGAAACTTCAATCTGTTAATGATTTTTAGTGATGAAACATATTTACCTGTTTAGAAAAAAATGCACTAGAAAACCCACACATTCATAGATTCTTACTGGAACATGACACGAGACAATATGGAAATGTGCTCCCCAATTTCTTCAGACACATCCAAGAGACAACGAGCAGAGATATTAGCCTCTTCTACAGCTTTCTTTATCCTTTCAGAGTCAATGTCAGATCTGTCGGCAATGACTGTGTTGAATGCAACTACAAGATCTCCAACGTTTATAACAGTTTCCTCGAGCACATCCAGAGAGGAGTCCATGCAGTAGACTACTGTATCAGAACACCCAAGAACGTCATACACAAACTGCTCAGTATCACTTCTTTTGTCTGGTTGGAGCAAACTCTTCCTTTTAACTGCTATCATTGCCACTATATCAGAAGCAGCGTTGATGACATTGGTAGCTGTGCGAACCATGGTTCCAGAGCGCAGAAATATACTCTCTATCGCATTGAACCTGTCTGGAATGACTTCAGAAGCTACTTTTACAGAAGCATTTGTAGCTTTTTGAGCAGTTTCCAACAACTTGAGTGTTTCAGTTTCATCTTTGTTTCTGATGTAGTGTTCCCGCACTGTAGTTTCTTCTTTGGTTTTTTACGATACGTTATCAATTGTCTGAATGATTTCTTGGACGAGAAAAGAAACTTCACAGATATCTTCCATGAGTTTTTTCCCCTCTGGAATCGCTCTGTTTGCTCCCTCAACAACAACATCAATGATGTCAACAATAGAAGGCATGTTTGATTTCTTTGGATCCGTTACTAACTCGTCGAAAAATCAATTTTCTGAAGTTTTTTAGTAAATTTTGTTATTTCTATGATCATGTAGAATATATTAAGATGATGAGAATTAGTAAGGAAATACACTGAACGTCAACGAGGATCTTGCTGTTCATGAAAAGTGTTCCACGTGATAAATCTATAAAAAACTTAGGAACTAGTGGAAACACTTATAGGAACAAACTCCACTAACAACGCTGACGTATATGAATGACACAATGATAAACAAGCCGGAATATCTATGGAGGATTAGTATTCTTAAAAATAGATATATTTGTCGAGTAAGTTCCCACTGATATCAATTTAGTAACAGAAGATAGATCTACTCCATTGTGAAATTTCATGATATCCATGGTACTTTTATGTATACATACTATGTAATCAAAATAGTTGATTATCAGGAAGAACTACACAATTAACTGGTACGAGTTATGGGTAGGATATACATCGTTGATTACAATCAAGATTATATATTATGAATATAACAAAACTAGTAAAGTAACTAACTTCTCAACAAATAAAAATGTCAATTTAACCTCAGTATTTAACATCGGAGTTGCCCAATCAGATATTTCATATAAATTTATATGAAATGTCATTTTATGACTATGGAATAAGATGATTATATGGTAAGATATCTATTCTCTGAGTAGAACATTAAATAAGATACAACTCCAACTGCATAGTACAAAATTCAAGATCAGTACATGAGTATATAGAATAATTTTATCTAAGGTGTAAATTCAGTGGCTAACGCCCTTTAGTGGTAGATTATTTGAGATGCCACTGTGTAACTATACACGTACATAAGCTTACTCATTCATCAATAAATGGAATTTACCTAATTAGAAATTATGAACATTACTAGCCTATTTCTTCTTATTTGATAGAACTGATGATAGTTCTACTGTTGTCTTCCTATCGCGTGGAATATTTACAAAAATAAATGCTTAGGAGCTAGTTAAGCTCGTGTCACAAGGAACAACTAAGCATGTTGCAGTGCATGTGGAGTGGTGCGTTCATATTATGCAATGTCCCAGTTGCCGCAGATCAGGATCACTTAGGTTGGTTCTAGATACGATATAGCAAAGTAGCTTACAAGCTTCTTCGCTCATGACGTTCCTATCACCAAAGATAGCCTGTTTGGTAACGAGTGGATCAAATGTATTCCAGAGCGTAGCTTCTTCTGTCGTTGTTTGTCCGCGCTGATAAAAGCTCGAAGTTACGGCAACATGTGCTTGCATCTGGGTCTTCGACATCAACTTTCTCGTTACTTCTTTGAGGACTGTCAGTTTGACACCCGGGACGGTTGTTTTCTTCATCGCTTCGATGAAGTCTACGTTCACGAATTGCTCGAGATTGAAAGAAGACATGTTAAGTTCCTTTGTTTAGGGTTGCTACTTAGGCCTAAAAAAAATCAATTTTCAATGTTTTATCTTTGGATAGATCAATTGTTCTTCTCTGTTTCCTGAGAAACAGTCATGAGATCTAAAGATATGTTTGTGAAAGTAGGAAGAAAAATAACTCTTATTACTGTTTACTCTATGAAAAATACCCGTGCGAATGAAAAGTACTTTTGATGCATTTATCTTTCTCAAAGATAAACCAAAATAAATTTTGAAGTCTGGAAAAGAGCCACTAAACCTTCAGCAAATGAGGATAATAACGAAGGCGCTCCATACAAGTATCTAGCATTGTTGTTCTAACATGTGACTGAAATTGCTTTGGTTAGTTCTATATTTTTTTACTAAAGTACGTGATGTGAATCCCACTAGTTACTGCATTATTTTTCTCTGAAATAATTGATTTCATATGCATAGTAATTATACATATAGTCAATGTCAGAACGACTTAACGATCAAATACTCAAGCAATCCAATGCTATCAAACAAGAAGACACTAACATTCCAATTAAGGAATATATAACACTAATCAGAAATAAATACTATCCAGATCTAGACATATCATTTATGGACTTCTTTATGGATATGTATGAGAAGAGCGAACCTGTATCGGCTGAAATGTTAGCTACCTATGGAGTACTGAGTATCAAACCAGGTAGGAAAACACTTGATGGTAAGGAAATATATAGGTTACTTAAGCGCAGGTACTTAATAGAAAATATAGATTATCAATGCCGGCAGTTGCCGGCATTGGGTGACAAAGGAGGTAAACCTAAAAATTTATACTATCTTACTCCTAAAGCATTTAAGATATGCCTTATTAGTTCAGAGAACGAAAACAAATATAGAAATTATTATCTATTTCTAGAAGAATGTATTCATTACTATAATATTGGGCAAGTAAATTCAATGAAAGATACTATTGACGAACTGAAAGATGAAATAGAAATTACAAATAACTATGCTATAGAACAAGAAGAACTAGTAATAGAAAAAGAAAGTACAATCGATAGATTGGAGAAATTAATGGCTAAGCAAACAGAAGAACATAATAGGCTTATGGCTAAATTAGATGAGCAAAGCAAAGATATGAAACAACAACATGAAGAACACAAACAACAGATGACTACCGTGCAGAGTACACTTGATAAGATAGTAAAGAAGTTAGACGATAGAGCAATCCCTCCTAGTAAAGAAGAGCTAACTGAGCGCTTTGTTCTGATGAAAAAAGATACAAATATATTCTATGTTATTAGAACTCAAGAACGTAGGATAGCCAAAGCAGTATTTGAAAAAGAAAAGATAGGTTATAGTAAAGTACAAGATTTAATTGAGTCAGAGTTAATTCCCAATAGTATATATCTGTGGAATATAATCAGAGAGATATTAGTAAAGGAACGTAAGATAATGTGTAGATACAATGAAGTAATGTTAAAGGATATATCAGAACATGATCTAATTAGTATGATAAAGCAAGTATTTGATTCTAGAAAATGCATCAATTAATTATGTTATTTTTGTATTATTTATAGTATAAGATGAATATTCATTAAATACATAAATTTACTTGATGTCTGAGCAAAATTATTCAAGCACTCTAATGCTATCATCAGTGTGACTATTAAAAAATACATTACTTTGATTAGAAACAAATACTATCTAGATCTAGACATATCATTTATGGACATGTACGAAAAGAATGAATCTATATCGACTGAATTGTTAGCTATCTATGAGTACTGAGCAAACCAAATAGAAAATTCTACACAGTAATATGGAATGTTTACTCAGACATTGCCATTTAGTAAAAACTGTTGACTACTGACTGCGCCCAGTCGAACGGAAGTGTTAACAACTACTCTTTCTGAGTATAGTTTTTTATATTTTATCTTCTCTCTAAAAAAATTCAAATCTTTTGCAGTTACTCTAAAATCATAGTAGTTAATACAAAGCTAGTTTACTAGAAATACAATGTAACATTTCTAAGCAAGTATAGTAAGAAATAATATTATCTACTACTCTTCTGCTTACACTCCGCGTACAACTTATGCGGTTATTATGTAACATATAGCATTTATTTCTTTTGTTTTGAAAATAAAAAATCTAACTTATGAAATTAACTTGTTATGTAGAGTATGGTTGTCCGTTACATTCCAGTTGTTTTATCTTGAATTGTAATTCTAATTGTTTAGTCTCTTCTTGCTTTATTTGCAATTCAATTCTTTTTAGTTCTAGTGTTTCTGATACAGAATGTGAGTCTATTATATTATTTAGTAAGTTATAGATATATTCGATTGGATATTCATCTATCGTTTTGAACAATTCTGTATATGATTCATACACGTATGTCAACCCTAATTTTTTCAAATCAGATTTGAACAGGTTTTCAATGTAATTGTTATTATTACATTCTCGTATATATGTAATGTTGAAATTAGTAAATGATTTGATATGAGATTCATTTCTGGTTTTGATGTCACTAGAAATACCAAACTTATAAAACATACCTTGGTAGCCAATATATATAACGTTTTTTCTATCATATAAAGATAAATGGATATGATTAACATTCAATGTTGCTTGTTTATTAATGGTAAATTTACCTGATCGTCGAATAGATGGTAGTATTTGTTCATATAATGCATCTTGAAATGTAGTTATTAACGGATTTTTTAATTTACTAGTTGCTAATAATTGATAGAGACCATATTCTGAAATGTAAATTGTATTTTTTTTATTTTTTTCTAACAATAACGAATCGTTATCTTTAAGAAAATTAGATAATTTTTTAATATATCGTGGATTTATATGATCATTAATAGCTTTGATGTGATTTGTATATCCAAGAAATGTCACTACTTCTTCTCCATTAAACCAGATAATACTAGACTCTATAATATACCTGAAATTACATTTATTAAATGTAAAGTATGACTCTACTTCATTAGTGTCAGCCTGTGCAGCAAGAGAAGTGTCAACCTGTGCAGCAAGAGAAGTGTCAGCCTGTGCAGCAAGAGAAGTGTCAGCCTGTGCAGCAAGAGAAGTGTCTTTTTGTATTTTATTATAGTAACCAGAATGTATTTTACAACACCCATTACTATGAATAGGAACACTAGAACATGTTCTTCCAGATTTCTTATATACGAAGATACATCGTTTCATTTTGGTTTTTATTATATATTATGTCAATTTTCAATTAATACATGTAAATCATATATTCAATGCTCACTATCCGAATATGTATTCAGTAATCATTATCAAAAAATATACATATATCAGTAATTGACTATATTCATTGTTAATTATTCATCATATCAAATACTTAATATCCAAAAATATAGATAAAATATCTGATAGTTATCTACTCATTATTTCAGATACCTAGCGTATATATACTTCTGATCTTTCACTACTTACTATCCAGAAATGTAACAGATATTATCTGTTACATTTCTAACATCAATACACTACTAAATAATTGATTTCTATAACATTACATATAAAATCAGAAGTTATGACAACTCTATTGGATTTCATATATGCAGAGAAAGATAGGCGTTATCCAGACATGGACCTAACTTTTATGGAATTCTTTATGAGTCTTGTAGATTCTAAGGAACTGATATCATCTGAGTTATTGGCCACGTATGGAGTATTGAGCATCAAACTAGGTAGGACTACGTTACATAGTACTCATATCAAAAGAATATTAGATCGGTGTCATCTCAAGGAATAATGAAGTACAAGCAAGACGAAAATAAACTCTACGTAATTAGAGCACAAGAGAGAGAGCATTGAAAAAACTAGTGACTTTGAAAATGAAAGAAGGATATGACATGATATCAGCACTAGACTCAGAGACAATATCTAATTCTATTACATTATGGCTGGCAATAAAACAGGAACTAAACACTCCATACACGTTACAATGATATAATTCTATAGGATCCATAATATGTCCAATTTGTAATTGGACATATAGTTCATTTTTTCTTTAGTAGTTTCCATTCAGAATTAGTTAATTAGAAATTTAATATTTATATTTATATTATATAAATATAATATGTATTATTATCTCGCACTTTTAGCATTCGTAGCAGTATCATGCTATGGTCTGCAGTGTCCGGAAAATACTTATAAAGTACCTTTGCGTGGTGATTGGTATACAGGTGAGATAGTCTGTATGAAATGTCCGGATCATGGAAACTGTGATGGCACACAATTCTTGGGATGTAATTCACCATGGAAACCAGCAGCAGAAACCTCGGATGGTTACCAATGGACATGTATATGTCCAGATAGTAATGGTATTTGTAGTGATTCAGGACTTATTTGTAATTCAGGTTTCTATAGAGAAAATAATAGATGCATAAGTTGTCCTCAAAACGCTAATTGTAATAATAACGTAATTACTTGTAATTCTGGATATCTATTGGGCAATGATACATGTACTTGTTCAGGAAGTATCATTGGTGGAATATGTGTTCCTTGTCTCTCTGGTGGAATTTGTAGTGTAGGTGGGGTACCTACTTGTAACTATGGATACACCCTTTCTAATGGTCAATGTCTATGTGATAACGGTATTGATTTTCAATTCGCCTGTTTTACATGTCCTACGAATTCAATCTGTTCTGGTGGTAAATGGATTTCATGTACTCCTGGAAAAACAGTAACTGGCTCTACAATCTTCTATCCTATTTGTACTTGACAAAACCTAGTTATTAAACTATTATAGAAAAATTTGCTAAATTATATTTATATAGTTAATATGAAAATGGCTGCCTTTATTTGCAATAATTAGCTTAGAAGATTTAACTGAGTTAGTAAAGTAGTACCATCTTGTTTTATATAACCAAATGATAGTTAATCTGAGAATACACACTACACAACAAAGCCTAGTAAGCGGTTGTAAACATAGAGAAATGTTGGTATGCAATAATGGTAAATATTTGACACAATGATTGATATTCAATAAAATATCAAAGTATATTATGATTACATAACATTCCAGTGTTGATTTCGTAAACTCTGATGTGTGTAGCTGAATAGTTGAAAATTATACATATTATTAGATTAATATTGTGTATCTTGTGCAAAGATGATGATATAGTAAGATTTTATATATATAAAATTAGATTTTTTTAGTAATATCATATGGTAATATAGGAAACATATACGTTTATTATTTCAACAAATATCGTAATTAATTATGTCAGTATTTGATTTTTTTCTTTATTGAGAGCTATATCCGTCGCTAATTGTATTAGGTAATGGATCTGTTACTACTCTATTTTGTAATGTAACAAGTTTAACTAGTGTATCAGATATAAAACGGTTAAGGGTCATACTGATTCTAAATATGGAATTGAATTAATTAAAAAAATCAAACCAATAGCATATAAGTGGAATCCACGAGACACTACTTGTACTAAAGATAGTATGGACTATGGATTTTCCGCACAGAAATTACAAGAAGCTATACAAAACAATGAATATCTACAATACTTGGTAGATGATTTCAATAAAGATAAACTACAGGTACGATACAGTTACCTAATTCCTATATTAGTTCAAGTTATCAAAGATCTGGCAGCAAAAACTAGGGAGTTAAAAAAGATAATGGGTATATTAGCTTAAAAGAGTTAATTGAATAAGTAAAGTAAGTGATTAGAAAACGAATCAAATGAATATTGTATTATTTTTCTGATTTTTCAAGTACTTACTATCCAAAAACACAGATATAATCTAATGATCACTCTCAACTCCAAAAAAATATACAGATAACACCTATGCATAAAATAACTTACTGTTTACTGTCCAAAAATATACAGATAATACTAGTGATAGTACTTGATTGTATTTCAAATTCTTAACATATAAATTATATCTAATAGTCCAATATCCATTTATTCAAAAATTGATTTTATATGCATTATTATAAATGTTCCCAGACGAAATTGCGTTATTAATCATTCAATATAATGTTAACTTGTCATTACGATTAGTCAGTAAAAGATGGAGTAACTATAAATACAATATATATTATAAATTAACAGAAAATAGTGACATTACTAGAATATCTAAAATTTTTAATATTGTAAACCTTGATGTAGAATATGATCAGTTGGAAAAAATACCAGATCTACCAAATTTAACAGACTTAACTTGTTTTAACACAAGAATAATAGAAATACCATATCTACATAATTTAACTGATTTACATTGTTCATATACATTATTATCAAAATTACCAAATCTAATTAACTTGAAGTCTCAATTTGTTCACATACTAAAATAACAGAACTACCAGATCTACCAAAATTAGAATATTTAGATTGTAATGGTACAAAAATAACAATGCCATACTTGCCTAAAATAAAAGAAATTAACTGTTCTTGCACTAACTTACAAACAGAATAATATATGTATTCATATATATTCATATGAATACATATGTATTCCTTAACGAAGATTTAGTGAAGTGTGATCCGATGATGACTACGAACTACTAATATACCTAAAACATATATATATATATATATATATTATAGAAACTACAAATGCAATGTAAATATTTTCAGAAAATCTCACTAGTCATATTAGGAATATCAGCTTCTGCTTACTCTTCCGCCCTTAGTAAGCGATAGTGCAAACACTCTTCCAACACCCCCTACATATTCTCTTAATTTCCAAGTAGAGTTTTTTATAGTTTTTCTTTCTCTAAAAAATTCAAAACTTTTACAATTACTCTAAAGTCATAGTAGTTAATACAAGGCTAGTTTACTAGAAATACAATATAATGTTTCAAACAAATATAATGAAAAATAACTATTCTAATATTCTTTTGTTTACATTTATGATTAATGTAATATTAACCTTATCTAGTGCTTAACTTTATTCATTAATTTGAGGAAAATTGATTTTATTTTAATATCTAAAAAGCAGAAACAGATGAGTATCAAAAAATTTAATGAAAGCATCCTCAACCTTCCACGTAAAAATATCAAGGAGTATATAATAGAAATTAATAAATTGAGTAAAAAGCCAATAGATCTTAGCTTTATGGAAGAATTTCTAGAATATGTAGAGAAAGATGAGTGTTGTGTACCACACGAGTTACTAGTAAAGTATGGAGTTGTGTCAGAATGTAATAATACATTTAATATCAAATCTCTGTTAGATCAATATGATTTTACTGAAAATGTAGATTACCTGATGCTGAACGTTCAGCATCAGGTCTGATGCTGAACGTTCAGCATCAGGTCAATAATTCGGGAACAAAACATAAAAAGAATTATTTACTACATCCAGATGCATTTAAGTTATGTCTTATGAGAGCTAAGAACACAAGAAAATATGCTAGTTATTATTTATTATTGGAAAGATCTATAAAACATTACCATGATTATCAAGTACTTTATATGAACAATATTTTGAGTCAGAAAGATACGAAGATTGATGAGCAAACATCTATCATTAAAGAGCAGACTGCAAAAATTGACGAACTGCTTGGCTACTCTAGAACTATTAAGCAGGACATTGACACTCTTGTAGAAAATGTACTAGATATGTCAGAGACTATTACACAAGCGGAAGAACTTGAGCCACAGGTGAGTAATACACCCATTTCCATTAAAGATACTGAGCACCTAGTTCTCTTCAAGCTACGTCCCGATCATTTCTATGTAATCAGGGGTATATTTAGTTACATAAGAACCAAGTTCAAGAAATTTACAGGTGTAAATTACGAAAACAGAAAAATAGAAGAGAGCAAGACTAACTACAAATACATAGCTACTGTTGAAAATGTTGCTAACTCGAGACACTTGTACCGCTCTACTACTTTCCAAAAGTGTATAGTTTCTAGAAATGGAAATAATTTCTATACAATTCCTGACATTGCTACAGAAGATGTGATGCAAGCAATACTTAATACATACACTTCTAGGTTAGAAGTAAGCAGTAAGGTCATTAAAGAGAAGTCAAAATCCAAAGTAAAATCAGTAAGCACTTCACTCAGCGGAATTACAGGTCCTTGTATTATGAAAAAAGCAGCAGATAGAAAATAACAAGTAATAATTAATTTTTCTATTCACGATAGGTCATCTTCTGATTACTCTTCTGCTTACACTCCGCTCTTAGTAAGCAGTAGTGCAAACACTACTAATACACTCTTCCAACACCCCTACATATTCTCTCTCAAATCTGAGTATAGTTTTTTATATTTTTTCTTCTCTCTAAAAAAATTCAAATCTTTTGCAATTACTCTAAAATCATAGTAGTTAATACAAAGCTAGTTTACTAGAAATACAATTTAACATTTCTAAGCAAGTAAAGTAAGAAATAATACTATCTATTACTCTTCTGCTTATACTTCCGCCGATGAGTAAGCACGATGTAAACACTACTAACAACTAACTTTCTAGCAGTAATTCACTAACTACTATGCTAACTTACTTGCATTAATTACTAAGTTAACTACTGAGTTTTGTACTTGTGCTAACTTACCTGTGCTAAAACTAATATGCAAGTTGTTTACATACATATAGTATTTATCTCTTTTTCTTTTCAAAAATATATCTGTTACATTTCTAACATCAAATACACTACTAAATAATTGATTTCTATAACATTACATATAAAACTAGAAGTTATGTTAGCTCTATTGGATTTCATATATGCAGAGAAAGATAGGCGTTATCCAGACATGGACTTAACTTTTATGGAATTCTTTATGAATCTTGTAGATTCTAAGGAACTAGTATCAGCTGAGTTATTGTCTAAATATGGAGTATTGAGCATCAAACCAGGTAGGACTACGTTACATAGTACTCATATCAAAAGAATATTAGATCGGTGTCATCTTAAGGAAAACACTGACTATATAATTCGGCCCCAGCTGGGGCCGATTTCTCGTGGAGCTCCTAAGGATTGCTACTTTATTACACCTAAAGCATTTAAGATATTACTTATGAACTCAGAAAATGAGATCAAATATAGAGAATATTATCTATTTCTCGAAGATTGTATTTACCATTACAACCTTAGACAACTATCTGAACTGAAGAAAGCAAATATGGATCTAGTAGAAGATAACAAAGTAGTAACTACTGAACGTAATTCTCTAATTAATAGAGTAGATGCATTACTAGCTAAGTTAGATAGAGAAGCCATTGAGAGAGAACAGGAAAGAAGAGAAACAGAACAAGAACGCAAGGAAGCAGACACTAAGCATCAAAATCTATTGAAAGAATTGGAACTGGCTGGACATGAACGCAAAGAAACAGAGTTGAGAGCAGAAGCCAGACACAATGATACACAGAATAAGCTGGATCATATGCAGGACACACTAGATAGGATCAAAGCAAAGTTACCTGACTGCGCTCATGTACCAGAATTGGAAAGCTTCAAAGATAGGTTTGTTTTAATGAAGTACAAGCAGGACGAAAGTAAACTCTACGTAATTAGAGCACAAGAGAGAGCACTGAAAAAACTAGTGACTTTGAAAATGAAAGCAGGATATGACATGATATCAACACTAGATTCAGAGACAATCCCCAATTCTATTACATTATGGCTAGCAATAAAACAGGAACTAAGCAAGAGCTGTAAAATACATACAAGATATAATGATGTATTACTCACTGGAATTACATTATCAGAGTTAACTGAGTTAGTAAAGCAAGTATTTGAGATTAGAAAACAAATTAAGTAATGTTATTTTTCTAATTTCTACTACTCGGACCATCAACTATTCGGTAATTATATATGATAGCCTGTGTATTATCTATTACTCTTCTGCTTCCTCTTCGCCGATGAGTAAGCAACACAGTTCAACTAGCTAACAACACCCCTACATATTCTCTCTAAAATCTGAGTATAGTTTTTA